>JARKHS020005233.1:0-151908 GCA_030143305.2 Amblyomma americanum | reverse complement strand
ACCGTCGGGTGATCTGCGGATGTATAGATTTTTATAGCGAAATCTTACATTATATGAAAAAATTGCGTTCATAAAGGTTTCCCGCTCAATAATTCTTTTGTCCGGAATTGATCGAGGACGAGGAGAAAACAATTACTGCACTGTACTGAATTGGGAATGGGAGGTAAGGATGGTTGTTGCGCTGGGTGGCAGCGTCAATTCAGGGACGCCATTGGCCGCCGCCGCTGCCCGTGCTCTCTGTACCTGGGCCCGCTGGGCCTCCAGGTCTGAGCTGGACACGGCCGCCTCCCAGCCCTCCCTATAGTTGGTTGACTTATAACGGCTATATATGTGCATAGCACTGGCAGGCCCACACCATGTGGTGTAGGTCAGCATAATGCCCGCAGAATTTGCACCTGCCCGTGAATGTAGGGTCCACGTGTTTTAGCACGGCGGGATTTAAGAAAGATCCGGTTTCGAACCGTCCAAGGTGACACTCCTCGGTTCTGTCCAGACCCTTTGCGGGTCCCGGCAGTGCCCTCCTGCAGAGGCGTAGATAGTACAAACAGGTAAACTACAACGTGAGTCCTTCATAAGCAGCAATTTTGTGCCAAGAAGGGGACGTCTCCATAACACAGAATTGCTGGGTATGAAAACCCCACGTGCTACAGTTTACCTGATAGTGCCAAGAATTTTAATTTCGTTAAGTCACGGGGTTTTATGAATTACAATGAGCAGGCAAATGCACTCTTCCGCCATTTTTTTTATCGATAGTTTATCTTCCCTTGCGCGACCGTTAACACAACCTCCCTTCAGGCCTATGCAGACGCTATCAGCACAGTCAGCGCGATTTCATAGACAACCCCCGTGGCGAATTGTCATATACGTTTTGGCATGACTCTTTTTCGCGTTCGTTTGTTTCAGCTCCTTGGGCAGCGATCCTTTGTAACTGTGAGGCTAGCTTCCATCCTGTTTTGAAAAATCATAATCCTATGCCTGTTTCTCACATTTAGGTTGAATGGGTGAATTGGATTTAACGTTCCTAAATGGCTCAGGCTATCAGAGACGCCGTAATGGACGGCTCTGTATATACAAATTTCGACCCCCTGGGGTTCCTTAACGCGCGCTGATATCGCATCGTACACGGGCCTCTAACATTTCGCCTCCATAGAAATGCGACCTCCACGGTCGGGATCGAAGCGATAACCACTGAACCACCGCGACGGCCTACGTTTTAGGTGAGCGATTGGTTAATGCATATAAAGCGTCTTTGTTTGCTCGGCTATTCAGGGCAAATTCGGGCAATTCAGGGGCCTGTACACATTCGCTGGCGTAGCATGTAAAGCAAGCAGATTGTTAAAATGATACAAGCAGCATTCTTATTAACGTCAGTTAGGTTAATGAGACCTTTTTCACAAACATCCACAGAGCTTTGAAAGTTACATTTTGCAGAGCCTCATAATGCATTCACTTTCGGCAACAAAACAAGCAGTTCTGCGTGGGACACTGAATGAATCTAATCCCCTTCTTCTTACATGGAAGGCGTACCTTGTAGTAGCACCGGCTTTCAAGAGCATGTTGAAGCCACAGTACACTGAAATCTTTCTGCAAATACAGGTTTAATAGAAATTGCCTTCAGCCATTCTTGTCAACAGGTGTCCTAAATGGCACTCGACTTAAATTCCACCGAATGCGTTGTGAGCTCCAAGTCATAAAATTAGGGAACTTCATAGTGAGCTTCTGGCCGAGTGATCACAGGAAGCGAAGCTAGCCGAGGACGTTGGAGAGCGTGAGGTAACGACCGGTGGCACGTCATCACTCGGCAGTTAGTGAATGTTATTTTGTTCCGCCATCGATACGGTAGCACACGGTAGAGCCGCCCTTGATGTCGAGATTATTGTCTCGCAAGAACTTCTTTGCTGAGGCGATTGCCTGCAGGGCCTCGAATTCGTTTTGTCCAGAAGCCTCCATGACAAGTTCTACGAGGCACGGTGTCCGGGAGAAAAGCTTGAAGGCTTCCGCACACTGACTCTCTCTGATCCCCAGAACGAAGTCTACAGCACGATTCAAGGCAGCCCGATTCCTCTGCAGTGCTTCGAAAATTCTGTTGCTCATGCCGCACCAGGGTGCCCCTCCAAGTTCCACAATTCTCGGGTTCATCAGCATTCCCCGGGAGAGTCCTTCAAACAGTTCCTGCCGCTTCAGTCCTTCAATACAGAGCGCGAGTGTTGTGATTGTTGTGTTGCGAGCGATGAAGTTTCCGAGTGCCATGGCAGCTTCTTTTCCGGCGCTCATGGAAATCCTCAGTTCGCTTATTCTGTCGTTAACTTCGATGGCGTTCAGGAGTTGTTGAATGATCCCCCCGCTGTCCTGCGCTATCGTGATACCGAAGCTGCTGACGGACCGGTTGGCCATGAGCATTTCGCAAAGGAGTTCTATCTTTGCCTGATGATTCTTCTCGATGAAAACGTAGAACGTTTGCACCCAGCGACTTGAGGCTAGGGCATCGAAAAAATGCTTCAGGGTGGCTTCGGATATCTCGCAAACGTCAACGATGGTGATCTCTACGGGGCACGTCGTAGGACACGCCAGGCGGGTTGACAGAACCTGCAGGTCGCATTCGTCCAAAAAAGGCCGCAGCACGCGTCTGTAGCCGTCACCGTCTGCCAACTTCTCTGCCAGTGCTGGTCTGGAAGAAAGAGGAGGGAGACATTGTACTAAAATACAGGAGGCTTCTCTCAGCCTGACGTAATAGAAACACAGCATATTTTATCAGCAGGAGGATGGCGTTAAAGAAAAAGAACCTGGAGTACCGAAAACGGAAAAGTGAAAAAAGTGTGTCAAAAGATCCGAGAAAACGTGAAAAAAAAACAAAGTAAATGGTAGAAGAAGCATAATATTTCGAAGAATGAAGATGCGCTATGCACTAACTAGCCTGCCAAAAGCTTTCCAAACATGGTCTAGAATTGAGGGCGCAGTCAGTACAACCCGGAATAGACTTAACCGGACGCATGAAGAGGGGTTGTGCGGCTGTGATGTTTAAAACAGTTCAGATATTTCCACAGATTTCCACAGATATTTCCACAGATGCCGGTGGAGAGATAATAACATGACGAGAAACTAGCCAAAAAAATATGGACGCCGACAAATCAGCACGTTTAACCGAAAAATAACATTACTGATAAGCTGACGTTCATGCTTGCATTGTGTCGTTAAATGCTACGATGCTGATGCTGCGGCCCTTTCGTATTTCATATGCACTTCTTGTGCAGTGGAAATAAACTGGGCGGTCAGGGAAAGGGTAAGAAATTGAAATTAACGCAATGCCTACGCCCCGCTGCGTGCAACGCGAGTCTAAACGGAAACCTTAAGTCCCGACTCCAATCTCACTTCCGAGGCGCCGCGCCGCGTCGGGCGTCCAGAGAGGTACGCATCTCCGTTGTCCGGGAGCTGCAGCTCTCGCCGCTCGCGTCTGGTCACGCGTAGACTCACGCGGTCACGCGCTACGGTGATGTTGCTAGAAGCAGTTCCACCGCAGAGAGTGGTGAGAGGTAGTACTGAGCGTAATAAAGGGATTTTAAAATGTGCGGAATGTGTTTAGTACACAAATAATTAAGCACGCCTTTTCACTGTGGTCCTGTATCTAAGCACTTGCATAACCTGCAGCGCCATCGACACTCGTTCACTGTGTGCCCGCATCATCGCATCGCATCGTATGGTTTGCCAGCCATAGAGGCGACTCCGCCACGACGGCTCAAGGTTTCGTCATGAACGAAGTGAATGCACGGGTTTCATATATTAACTCTTTCGATCCAGAAGTCGCCGCGCTTTCGCTACGTATATCCTGGTATAACAGAGCTAGGCCAACAGCAATTTTTCGACCTTTGATTTCTCATGTTGGTAAACGGCCAGGGCTGGCTTCTCGCAGGTCGTTTGCTGCCAACGACGCTGCTCCTCGCATCGCACTTGATCTCGGATTTTCTGCCGTCCGTTGGGTTGAAAACTTGACGTAAGTAGGGGGGGGGGGGGGTACCACTCCGTTTTTATCTGCCAGACTCTTGGTGTTGACACACCTCAGGTGGCCATACTTGAACACTTCCCGCGCAAAGCGACCCTCCTGCATTTCGCTAAGGCGGCGCTCGTAGGTAAGCTTGTCTACGGCTTCCCGGGCTTCAAAGGAGGACCACCCCAGATCACCCTGTACCGCCTCGTTCGGGACATTGCAGTGAGCCTCCGTGGCCAATCGTCCCACCTCTCTCTATCGCGTCTCCAAAGTTTGACGAGTCATGGACGATAAACAGATGACTGCGTTGCCGAAGGTAAGGCCTTGCACCGCCGCTGCATTCCATAGCGATCGGGTGACCTCACAGCGATTGAAAGCCCATAGAGCTCGTGAGCTCAGGAAAGCCCGTCGTCCGATGGCCTTCGTCCGGAGTCGCTTCTCGAAGTACTGTACGTAGCTTCGGTCCGCCGAGATTTCTATTCCCAGGTATCTGTAGGACGGCAACCAAAGGACAATGTTGTTCTGAAGATGCAGGAGTGGGGTCTCTTGCCCACTGTCCTCGGACGCCTCCGGCTGGAACCTGACTGCTGCAGACTTCGCGGCGTTGAAACGGTGCCCGAGGTCATCGCCCTCAGATGAGCACATGTCCAGGAGGCCCTGGAGATCCCCCACGCTGTCCGCAAGCAGTACTATATAGTCTGCGTACAGGAGGTCTGGCAGCTTGCTAGTACGAGTGGCGCCATCCTCCATGTAGGTGAGGTTGAAACCTACGCCGCTCTCAACAAGACGCTGCTCCAGCTCCGAGATAAACAACATGAACAGGATCGGCGACATAGAACAGTCCTGGCGCAGTCCCCTAGACACGCCGATTGGCCTGGTGGTTGAGGTCTCCCAGTGGATCATAGCCACGGTTTCTGTGTATAAGGCTTTCAACAAGTGCAGTAGTGGTTCCGGGAGAGTCTTTGCCTCCAGGACCTCCCACAGTCGATTGTGTTCCACTGAGTCATATGCCTGGGCTATATCCAGAAATCCCCGTACAAGCTCTCGCTTCTCTTTGGCGGAAATCTCAATTCAAGATGTCACAACGAAAAGGTTGTCTTCCAGTCGGCGATTGGGTCGAAAGCCATTTTGCAGTTCGCCCGGGATTTGAACACCTTCCGCCCATCTCTGTGTGCGAGCCCGCAGAATGTGGAAAAACATGAGATACAAAGCGATGTTAATGCAATAGGTCTATAACTTCTCAAGAGGGCCTTGTCTCCTCCTCTCTTTAGGACCAGCCGTATCCTTGAACACCGCCATTCTGGTGGAGCAGTGCCCGTGTTCATTACATCGTTCAAGGCCTAGTCCCTGAGCTGGTCACGTGTTTTCTTCTCCACCTTTTTTATAAACAATGGCGGTATGCCATCCAGCCGAATGAGCGGGCAGGTTACCAGAACACTGTGCTTAGTCTCGCACCGGATGTCGGACGATCCGTCGGTGCGCCGGAGACTACGTGTGCGGCGCGCGCCGCGCCAAATATCTGACAGGGACAGAACGTCGCTCGCTCTGCTCGCCTCTAGCGCCGCGCGCATGCGCAGACTGGTTCTGGCTGACCCGCGGGACGCCTGGTGCGAGGTGCCGCGCGGCGCAAGTGCGTTTGGAGTTCGGCCTTTAAGCAGCAAAACCAGCCTGTTCCGAATGCTTACGCCTGGGTCGTTCTTCAGCAGGGACGCCCGCCGCACACATACTGTCAACGTGAAATGAAACTCGAATACAGTAACTGCCTTGCCAAAACAAGACTACCGAAAAGAATAGCTGCTGCAAAGGTAAAGTCAAGGGTCTCATGAATATCTACGGAACGTTCTTTTTAACATTAAAGTGAACATCAAATGCTCTAATTTCCCGTTTCCATGCACTAAGATCTCGTTCTGCTATTTCTGTTTCAGTTGGAATGTATACGCCTTCCACGTGACGCTGAAAGTACAGCGTCACTAAGTGACAAAGCGCATAAGCGCTTCGCTGTTCGCATTTATTTTTATCGCTACAATACATGGGGGGGGGGGGGGGGGGTCCGCGCGTCGAGGTGGCCCAGTGGTTTTTGGCATTCACCAACTAATCGCAAA
This sequence comes from Amblyomma americanum, assembly GCA_030143305.2. Lineage (NCBI taxonomy): Eukaryota > Metazoa > Arthropoda > Arachnida > Ixodida > Ixodidae > Amblyomma > Amblyomma americanum. The sequence continues at coordinate 145,824 of JARKHS020005233.1, read as the reverse complement.
GACACTCCATTCCAGTTCAGCCGTGGCGGCTGCGTTTCGATGGAGACGAAAAGCAAAATGTGCCCATGTGCTGTGCGATCTTTCAAACGTTAAATAACCCCAGCTGCTCAAAATAATTCCGAAGTCCTTAACTACTTCATCCCTCATAGCACATGTGTCACTTCTAGATGCTAAACACCACAATTTACAATTTTCGCACATAACCTGCCATGCGCTAGCATCTCAAAACATTAACTATAGTGTCAGCAGTATATGCTAATATGCACTCATTTCTGCACAAAGCAAAAAACGACGTATAGTAAACGTGACGTACCTCTGTGCCTTAGGAGCGTCAAATTCAGGAAGCACCAACTGCTTCAGTGTGTTGTTGGTGCGAAGCGCGTCGCAAAGCGCACAGAAGCCGCTCACGCCAAAGTTAGCTTCACTGACATCCAAGTATTTCAGAGTGGTATTTTGCAAGAGGGCCTCGGCCATGAGGATCAAGCAGTGATTGTCCAAATAACCTGCAGACAGGTGCAGGCCGACGAGGCAAGTGTTTCTGCACAGAGCCGACGCCATGGATGTTCCGCAGCTCGCATCAATAACGTCGAATTTAACTAGCAATGTTCTCACGCTGTTGTTCACCTCAAGGCCGGCAAAAAATTCTATTATGCTGCTGCTTTCATTTACACAATCTGCAGTCAGATCGAGCGCCGTCAGGGTCACGTTGGCCTTCAGCGCGGCTGAAATTGCAGAGAAATTCCATATGTCACTGTAGTGACCGGAAAATCTGAGCGTCTTTAGAGCCGCCATGCTCCGTAGCATTGCAGTGAGCGTATTGGATTCCGTGGCGCCGTCGTCACTCGAGCAGTCAGACACCGTCACCGACTTGCACTTTTCCAAGCACTGCAGAGCGTATTGCACGCCCTGAGACAGATTCGAGTAGGACAGCTGGACGATTCTGAGGGAGCTTGAGTTATTTCGCAGAAGAGTGACTACTCTGGACTCGACCATAGCAATACCGTCGCTTATGTGAAGTTGCTCGATGCCCCGGAGGGCATCCACATCTTCATCTGCTAAGTAGAACCTGGGATCTTCGTCATTGCACAAAGTGATGTCGAGGCATCGGATGTCCTTTCCTGGTGGACGGCGCAGGCGAAGAGGGGCAGAGGTCACGTCAGCAGACAGGGTACTCTTGATACCCAGCTCATCGATGCAGCTGTGGTGTTCGACAAGCCACGAGATCAGGAAAGCCGCCTCTGAGTGCTTTGAGGCGGTGGTCACACGGCTCTTATCAACGGGGTCGTGGGGCGCATACCGGAGGCTGAGCTTTCCTGGACATGTCTCGGCAAGCTCGTAGTTGAGTCCGTAGAGGACGCGGTTCCATGACTGCAGCTCTGAGATCAGGCCACACCTGTCCAGAGGTCCTGAAGACGTGCATGTACTCTCAAAGTTTAACTGGCCTTTCCAGTTTTCGGTTGTAACGGATGCACTGTTGGCCATGGTTCAGCACGGAATCAAAAGCCCAGCGCCACGCAGGGGAACGTCCCGGGCAAACCTGTTCAAGCTCGCCTGGACACGAAGGAACTCTTCATTTTCGCTGCTGAAAACGACGAGGAAAATTATTCATCCACAGGTTTCGAAGTTTGCGAAATGTGTTGCGCTTGAAACCCTGAAAGCTAATGGAAAGATTGCACCTATGCATATGTGTGTAAAATTACATCTTATCCAAATCTCATCAGAGGAGTACTTGAGGCACAAACAACATTGTAGCGCATGAAGCAGCACAGGCAACACCATATCGCGACGCTAATCGCAACCTAAGGTGGAGCGAGGCTGGTGACGTTTGCGACGTCAGTTTGCGCCGTCCGCAGTTGATGCAGGAATGAAAATCTGAAAATCTGTATGCCTGTATTCTACGCGATAGCGCTGGCTCTATATCGGCACGCCTGTCGCATCAACCCCGACTTCGACGTTCAAGCAAACAGAGTAGTAGAGTCGATGGGTGCGTTGCTTTTATCTTTGGTGACTCCAAAACTTAGACGGCGGGCGGCGACCGTTTATTTGTTATAGCTTACGGCGGCCTTCCTTCCCGGCCATTTGCGGGATTTCATGTGGCGCTTGGAATGGAGGATTTCGCCTACGCGTGACCGCCTGGAACGCTGGGGTGTTGTGCGGACAGCGCAGTGTCCTAACTGCCCTCTCCAAGAATCCGACCGCCCCATGGTACAGGAATGTTTGCGGCCTGCGTATTTTGGAAAGTAGTGCATTATCAGGTCTGGGAGCGCGACGATTTTTAACGAGCAGTCGTTTTCTTCGCGGCCACTTTGCCCATGTCGCGATAGTAGCTGGGAATTTCGCTCTCTGGCGCAATCGTTGTGAAGCTGTTGCGTCAGAACGCTGTCGCCGTGCTCATTTTCCGGTCATCGGGCGCCTACGTGGGGAGCTCTTGAGCTTCCTTTCGGAAGAGCTGTTCTTCCTTGGGAAGGAAGAGTTTCTTTGACAGCGGTCCTGCCCTTTCTTGTCCGTTTCAGACGGCCGTGTAAGAGTGGCTTTTCGGACGGTCTGGTTCGTGTAGCCGGGTCGTAATTTTCACGTATTATAGCTTATTGTGGTCAAACAGTATAGGTCAACAACCCGGCCATTCTTATTTATTCACTTCATGTATATACTTCCACCTAAACACATTTGATTCGCTTTTGCTGCCAGACAGTGTGAATGTATTCATTACTATCATGTATTCGGTGTATATTCTTTCATGTTTATCACTGCTCTCTTCATTATGCTCTGTCTGTGTAATTTTCACGACTGCCGATATGTATATAGCGACCCATTCTGTGTTGTGTCGTATTCTCGTGTTCTTAATTCTCACGTGGGCACTGTTCAATTATCACCGCTCGGCACTTTCGTCGTTCTTGCGTCTCGTATCTGTTCGTTCCCGTTGTCAACGTCAAATAAAGTTTTTCTAACCACCACACGAATGGATTTAACGGCTAAATTTTCACACCTTCCTTTCCGCTAATTTTTTTCGGTTGTTCCTGCACACAACGAGAAAAGTTGAAAAAATATGGCACACGCAGAAAAATATGCAAGAATGTCCTTCAAATCCATGCCTTCTACATTTACGTGTCAATAAGTACTCCGACGACTCGCCTATCACCACTGTTTTCGTTTGTTGCCATCAGTATCATACAATATGTTCAGAAGAACCGTCAGCGGCAGAGGTCTGCCAGTAACGTATTTACTTTATATTTCTGCGTACGTAAGCCATTTGCGGTTCAGCGAGCGTCGCGCTTTTGATTTTGTAGTGTTGCATTTCATCCTGGTCTGCGCGCCTTCAAATGCAACAACGAGCAATGCGAAACAAGCACTGCGCAAAACAGAAATGCCAGTACATGTGCGTCAGCTAAAAGACAGTAGGGACGCGTGGACGGCCTTTTCAACTGCCGTCAATTTAAGAAAAGCCTTTGCCACGTGCAGAATGATGCGCATTGAAAGGAAAGGAGGGGAAAATATGCGTGTCTCACCGAAGCGTGGCAGAGAAACTTCGCGCATGTCTACTAAGAATATCGTCAGATGGCGCCACATGTCAATGCACTGCCTTCATCATGAGTGCATTGTGTGCCATTGAAGAAAAGAAAGCGTGTTCTTCGCTTTCGTGCTTTCGTGCTGGCATTCTCAGACATTGAGCCTAAATCTTCGGTCCTGTAACAGTATGTTCTTCGTTTCCGTGCTTTCTTGAGGGCCACACTGTCGTTTCCTGCATCCTCGCTGCTTAGTATCACGATGTCGACGCGACACACCACTGCAACAGTATGGTTATCTAATTTTTGTTTTGTTCTGTCCAGAAAGCTGTGTCTAGCATTTTTTAGCATTGGAGCAGACTCACCCTGTTCACTTCACCAACATGACAGCGGACGTCATGAGTGACATCAGAATATTTTCCGGCCCAAAATGCGCAGTCACGTGACACAACAATAATGCCTTTGCCACTCTTCCTGCAAATATTACCTATCAAACCACCCAAACGACAGGGAAGCCAATAACAATACCAGCAGCAGTAGCAAGCAGTTCTCTCCAAGTGCAGTAAGAACTAATAAAGCAAGACAAAGGGACAAACAAAAGAGACCAGGCTAAGGGGGACACGTCAAAAATTAAAACTTATATGATTTGCTTCACGGGACACCATATTGTCACGGTGCTGGTGTCAAGAACAGGCAGCTTGGCAGCACGTCCTTCAGGAGGGGAGACGGCGAAGTTTAACGTCCTCCAATCCGAGCGCGACAAGCGTCAACGTCCTTCTCCCTGGGCGCCATCTGGAATAGTCCTCGCCTCTTATAGAAAACGCGCGCAGAAAAGCACGCGCGCACACAAACACACTCAAGCATACACAAGCAGATACAAGCACATTATAAAGGTTCGAAGAATCGAGGGGGGGGGGGGGGGGAAGGGAGGCTCACCGCGCAAAATACAGCTGCATGCGTATAACATCGACGATCTCTGGATGGAGTATAGTCGACGTCTTCTCTGCTACGGAAGTGCCGCGTCCGGTAGTACCTCGTAATTAACGTTGCTGACGCGCCACAAGACTTTATAAGGACCGAAATGGCGACAAATGAGTTTTTCGGACAAACCTCGCCGTCGAACAGGTATCCACACCCAAACCTGGTCGCCGGGATTGTAGAAGACTTGTCTGTGCCGGAGGTTGTATCGGCGCGAGTCTTTATCTTGTTGCTCTGCGATGTGAATTCGTGCTAACTTAGGAGCCTGCTCTGCTTCTTCGGCAAACTTCTCAGCGTCAGCAGAAAGTTGGTCATCGGTTGCGCAAGGAAATACTGCGTCGAACATCGTTTTAACCTCCCTGCCATAGAGGAGGCGGAACGGTGTGAAAGGGGTCGTCTCTTGAACTGCTGTGTTTTGGGCGAATGTCAGGTACGTATGATCATGTCCCAAGTCCAGTGTTGGACATCGATGTACACCGCCAGCATGTCCGCCATGGTCTTAAGCCGTTCTGTCAGCCCATTTGCCTGCGGCTGGTAAGTTGAAAAATTTCGGCTATCGATGTATGTATGTATGTATGTATGTATGTATGTATGTATGTATGTATGTATGGATGGATGGATGGATGGATGGATGGATGGATGGATGGATGGATGGATGGATGGATGGATGGATGGATGGATGGATGGATGGATGGATGGATGGATGGATGGATGGATGGATGGATGGATGGATGGATGGATGGATGGATGGATGGATGGATGGATGGATGGATGGATGGATAAGGCTGAACACTTTAAATCGGGCGGTGGCTCAAGTCACCTAGCCATGAATTATGAAATTTACTCTTGTCTTGATTTTAGCCACCAATCAGATAACCTTCGCTTGGTTACTTCTACCCGCTTAAAATTTACTTTCCCTATCTGGGAAGTAAAGGTGCGCCCTCTGTCGGCGATGGCGTAGATCGGGACGACGTGCCGAAGTATGATCTGATTCATGAAGAAGTCCGCAACCTCGGACGCTGTGCCACGAGGTAAGGCTTTGACCTCAGCAAATCGAGGGAGGTGGTCTGTGGCAATGATGATGCACCGGTTGCCACCCGAGGACAAAGGGAAAGGGCTGAGAAGGTCCATGCCGATCTGATCGAACGGGGCACGTGGTGGTGCAATAGGTTGGAGGAGCCCCCGAGGCTTGGTGGCCGGGACCTTACGGCGCTGAGATTGCCTACTGCTCTGCACATAGCGTTTAGCAACAGTGGCAAGTTTTGGGCAGTAGAACAGCTGGCGTATTCCGGAAAGCGTGCGAGTGTATGCCAAATTACCAGAGGTCGGTTCATCTTGGCACGCAGAAAGTATTTCCGCTCGAAGAGCTGGGGGCACGACGAATAGGTAAGCTAGAGAACTGGAAGCAGGGTTCTTATAGAGCACACCTCGTTTCAGGGAAAACGACGACAGGTGCCGAGAAAAACATTTAGGAATGGTGAGGTCATACTCCTGCAGGCGAAGACTCGATCGCGCCAGGCGTCCAGACGGGTGACGCAGGGTGGCCAACCAACACATGGAGTGGTGGTCAGTGACCACTTTGAAAGGGCGACCATAAAGATAGGAGCGAAATTTCGCAGTGGCCCAAATAATGGCGAGGCATTCTTTTTCTGTCATGGAATAGTTAATCTCTGCGCGCGACAGAGTGCGGCTTGTATAAGCGATGACTCGTTCAACGTCATCCTGTCGTTGCACGGGAACCGCGCCGAGGCCGATGTTGCTGGTGTCGGTGTGTATTTCACTGTCACCCCACTAATCAAAATGTGAAAGAACGGGCGGCGTTTGAAGACGCAGGCGGAGTTCGGCGAAAGCCACGTCTTGCTCGTGGGTCCAAACAAAAGGCTTGGCATCGCGGGTGAGGCGAGTCAGAGGTTCTGCGAGGTGAGCGAAATTTTCGATAAAACGCCGATAGGTAAGCGACAAGGAGGGCAACGTCATTAGCACTATGGATTAGATAGCAAAAGTAGTCGACGAGTTCTACGCAAATCTATACAGTAGTGAATGTAATCAAAGTGCTAATAAGAGAGACAGTAGCGCGCAGCAATGCGTCCTCACGCCAGTAACGAAAGAGGAAGTAAAGAAAGCCTTAGGAGCAATGCAAAGGGGAAAGCAGCTGTGACGATCAGGTAACAGCAGATCTGCTGAAGGACGGGGGGGAAGTTGTGCTAGAAAAACTAGCCACCGTGTATACGCAATGCCTTATGACCTCGGCCGCACCAGAAGCTAGGAAGAACGCAAACATAATATTAATTCATAAGAAAGGAGACGCCAAGGAGTTGAAAAAATTACAGACCGATCAGCTTACTGTCCGTTGCCTACAAGGTATTTACTAAGGTAATCGCTAACAGAGTCAGGGCAACCTTAGACTTTAATCATCCGAATGACCAGGCAGGCTTTCGTAAAGGATATTCAACAATCGATCATATTCACACTTTCAATCAGGTGATAGAAAAATGCGTAGAATATATCCAACCCCTATATATAGTCTTCAATGATTACGAGAAAGGATTCGACTCAGCTGAAACCTCAGCTGTCATACAGGCATTGCGGAATCAGGGTGTAGAAGAACATTATATGAAAATACTGGAAGATATCTAGAGCAACTGCACAGCTCCCATTGTCCTCCATAAAGTAAGCAATAAAAGTCCAATGAGGAAGGGCGTCAGGCAAGGAGACACGATCTCGTCAGTGCTATTCACCGCCTGATTACAGGAGGTATTCCGAGGTCTGAATTGAGAACAGTTGGGATAAGAGTTAATGTAGAATGCCTAAAAAATCTGCGTATCGCTGACGACATTGCCTGGCTGAGTCACTCACGAGATGAATTGCAAAGCATGATCAATGATTTAGACAGGCAGAGCAAAACGGTGGGTCTAAAAATGAACTTGCAGAAAACCAAAGTTATGTTCAACAGCCTGTAGCAAGCAAACAAGCAGTTCACAATTGGAAGCGAGGCGCTGGAAGTGGTAAAGGAATACGTCGATCTTCTTAGGGCAAGTAGTGACAGCTGATCAGGATCATGAGAGGGAAATAACTAGAAAGATAAGAATGGGGTGGAGCGCATATGGCAGGTTCTCTCAGATCACGAATAGCAGTTTACCAATATCCCTCAAGAGAAAAGTGTATAACAGCTGTATCTTGCCGGTACTCACCTACGGGGCAGAAACGTGGAGGCTAACGAAAAGGGTTCAGCTTGAGTTAAAGACAACGCAGCGAGCCATTGAAAGAAAAATGATAGGTGTAACGTTAAGAGACCGGAAGCGTACAGAGTGGGCGAGGGAACAAACGCGGGTTAATGACATCCAAGTCGAAACCAAGACGAATAAATGGGCTTGGGCAGGGCATGTACTGCGAAGGCAAGATAACCGCTGGTCCTTAAGGGTAACGGAGTGGATTCCAAGAGAAGGCAAGCGTAGCAGGGGGCGGCAGAAGCTAGTTAGGTGGGCGGATGTAGCAGGGGGCGGCAGAAGCTAGTTAGGTGGGCGGATGAGAGTAAGAAGTTCGCAGGCAGAAGGTGGGAGCAGCCGGCAAAGGACCGGGTTAATTGGAGAGACACTGGAGAGGCCTTTGCCCTGGAGTGGGTGTAGTCAGGCTGATGATGATGATGATGATGATGATGATGAACTGCAGAGCCCTAGAAAGCGGCGAACAGCTTTCTTGACACGTGGGGGTGGAAATTCTGTAACCGCTGCAAGCTTGTCGGGGTCGGGCTTCACGCCGGCGGCGGCCATAACGACATGGCCGAGAAGTTTCAGCTCCTGGTAACCGAAGTGACATTTTTGGGGCTTCAATGTCAGGCTAGCTGAACGAAGGGCTTCGAGAACCATCCGCAGGCGTTCAACATGTTGACTAAACGAGTCGGCGAAAACCACCACGTCGTCGAGATAGCCCGGGCTAGGCAACAATGCCATTTAAGGCCGGCGAGGACAGAGTCCATCATCCGCTGAAATGTGGCAGGCGCGGAACAAACACCGAAAGGTAGAACTTAATATTCATAAAGGCTCAAGCCTACAAGCATCCGACACCTGATGGTAGCAGGTCTTTCACCAAGCAACCCTGCTTCATACATTGCCTGGACGCAGGGACCGTACCATCGTTCTCTACTGGACTTCATCAAATCAGCTAACCTTTTTCCAATAATTTAATCTCTACTACATCATTCATCACACCTTCACCCATAATTGATGCCCAGGGGCAATAAATTTCGCTTAAAAAAATTCATAAAGGCCGTCGGGAGTGACAAAGGCCGTCTTGTCACGGTCTCGTTCGTCGACCTCAATTTGCCAGTAGCCACTTTTTAGGTCGATGGACGAAAAATACCGAGCGCGCCGAAGGCGGTCGAGAGCGTCGTCAATACGTGGCAATGGGTAAACGTCGTTCTTCGAGACTGCGTTCAGCTTCGGGTAATCGACGCAAGAATGCAGGGTGAAGTCTTTAACGACGACGGCGAGGACCATGGGCTGTTGGAAGGCTGCGATAACGTCATCTTCGAGCATCTCCTTAACTTGCGACTTAATGACTTCGCGCTCTGTAGACGATACGCGATAGGGGTGTTGACGGATTGGGTGTACGTCATCGAACGCCGCGACAAGGCGGAGATCAACAAAAAAACACGCTTAAGATAAGGAAAACAAACCATGTACTTGCACATATGGCATACGAACCCCTCCAAAAATATAATCTCTTATCTATACAGTGAAAATGATGTGCCGCTGCCGCATGGATTTCCTTCCTTTTTCAGGCGGTGCGTCTCTTAAAAACCCACGTGCTACAGTTTACCTGCTTGTCTTGAGAATTTTAAATTTGTCAAGTCACGGCGATTCCTATTATATTAATTGCAGTGAACAGGCAAGTGCACTCTTTCTCCACATTTTTTTTTCTGTCGGCAGTTTGTCCCTTGAGCGAGCATTAACACAGCATCCCGTCCAGCCTATGTAGACGCCCCTAACATAGTCATCGCAATTTCATGGGCGAACCCCGTGGGGCATCATCATATACGTTTTGGCATGGCAACTTTTCGCGTCCGCTTGTTTCAGGTCTTTGGGCGGCGATCCTATCGATCTGTCCAGAGAGTTTCTATCATGTTTTGAAAAATCAATATCCTATGCCCTTCCTCACCTTTCACCTTCAACCTTTTGGTTGAATGGGTGAATGGGGTTAAACGCCCCAAAGTGACACAGGGACGCCGTTGTGAAGGACTCCAGGTAACTTCAACCACCTGCTGTTCTTTAACGTCCACTACCACGCATAGTACAGGGGCATCTAAATTAGAGACGCTGTATTGGAGGACTCCAGATAACTTCCACCACCTGGGGTTTTTAACGCGCACTGACATCGCACAGTACATGGGCATCTAAAGTAGAGACGCCGTAGAGGAGGACTGCAGATAACTACAACCACCTGGGGTCCTTTAACGCCCACTGACATCGCACAGTACGCGGGCCTCCAAAGTAGAGCTGCCGTAGAGGGGGACTACAGATAATTTCGACCACAGGGTGTTCTTTAACCTGTACTTACATCGCACAATACACGGGCCTCTAAAGTAGATCGAGACGCCGTAGTGCAGGACTCCAGATAGCTCGACCACCTGGGTTTCTTTAACGTGCACTGACATCGGGCAATATACGGGCCTCTATCATTTCTCCTCAATGGAAATGCGAGCGCCAGAGTCGGGGTCGAACCCGCGTCTTTCCGGGCAGCAGCCGAGCAACTTAGCCAGTAAGCTACGCAGCAGCCTACCTTTCACGTGAGCGAAATTGATAATGTATAAAATGCACCACATTAAAGGGACCCAGAAAGGGGCTCTCAATAAAGGTGCTTTGGTATGTTAAAGGACGACGGTTCATAATTATCCTCCAGCAAGAATTATTTTAATGCGTTTTGTGGAAGCTGAGTTATACGCAGACAAAATTTGAACTTCCGCCTCTTCGCGCCTTTCCCCCTCCTCTCGCACGCCAAAACGGCGGCGCTCCTCCGCCGGCCCCACTCACTCGGCCCCTCACCTACCTCCGCCGGCTGCGGTAGCGCGAGCCGTCTGAAAGAATGAATCGAAATACTGTATCGACAAAATTGAGACCGCTGCATGCTACTTCAAAGATCTTCGGGCAGTCTTCGTCAAGCAAAATGAATAAAAGATGTGTATACCCAATGTCTCTCATTGCTAAACATACAGTGACCACAACAAGCTCAGCCAGGAAAACGTAGCTCTCGCTACGTAAATATCCTGGCATAGTCCAGCTAAGCCACTGCCATTTCTTTAACATAGTGCAAGCATTTTAAAGCCAAGCTGAAACACCGCTTTCTGTGACCCTTTAAGCTTCCTCCTATAAGGCGGCCGCGTATTCTTCTTGGGAGTTTTAATATTTTCAGTCTACAGCTTCATCTAGAGTTTCATCTGAAGTTTTCATATGCAGCCGGGATCACTGCGCAAGAGAAGCCGACGGAACGCGGCTATTAAAGCTTATTGCGAAGTTAAAACGCATTACATGGCGATCGGGCTTAGTGAGATCAGGTTTATGCACAAGCTGGTTATTGTACTTCTCAGTCTCTGAATCTGCAGAACAATGCGGAAGCAAGCTTTCCTGCGCGCTAGCAGATATGATTGGTCAGCAAACTCAAGTATTAATAATATCTAAACACTGCAACGAAGCACTAGACGGTAGTTGCCAGTTGGTGCATAAAAACCAAACCCTTCCAATGTTGTCGAAAACCGACAAAATAGTGTTAATAAATTACCGTTGATTTAATGTGCGCAGGTAAATGAGTTTTGGTACAGATAAAAAAGTTACAAAAATAGCTCACGTATCCTAAGACACTCAGTACCCCTTGGGCCGTAAATTTGTGGTGCAGGTGCCGCAATTTCAGGCCGATAAATTTCTGGCAGCTCAGGAGCCTGTATGCACTGTTTGACGTTGTATGCAAAAAAGCAGATTTTAATGATGCAAGCTGCATTCAAGTTAATGTCAGTTAGCTTAATGAAACCTTTCCTGGAACAACCACAGAGCTTTGAAAGTTTATTACGCAATGTCTTATAATGCATTCCCTTTTGGCAACAAACGTTTCAGTGTAGAGCATTGGGTGAAACAAACCTCCAGTATCAACATGGAGGGCGTACCTTATAGTAGCACCGCTCTTCAAGAGGATGTTCAAACCACAGTTCACTCAGACCTTTCTGCAAATACTGGTTTAATAGAAATTACCATCAGCCATTCTTTTTAACAGGTGTCCTGAATGGAACTAGACGTAAGCTCCGCCGAATGCCTTGTGACATCCAAGTCATAAAATTCGTGAACTTCATAGTAAGGCTCTGGAAGAGATCACAGGAACCGAAGCTAGCAGAGGATGTTGAAAATCTTGAGGTGACGACCGCTTACATGTCAGCACTCGGCAGTGAAAAAAAATAGCTGCGTTCCTCTAACGACAGGGCGGCAGACAAGTCCTTGTCGAAAATATTGTCTCGCAAGAACTTCTCTGCTGATGCGATTGCCTGCTTGGCCTCGCGTTCGTTTTGGCCAGAAGTCTCCATGAGGTGTTCGACGAGGCACGGTGTCCTGGAGAAAAGCTCGAAGGCTTCCGCACACAGACTCTCTCCGCTCCCCAGAACGAAGTCCGCCGCACGATTCAAGGAAGCCCGGTTCCTCTGCAGCGCTTCAAAAATTGCCTTCTTGTGGTACCAGGGATCTCCTCCAAGCTCCACAATGGTTGGGTTGACCAGCATCGCCCGGGCGATTTCATCTAGGTGATCCAGTCCTCCCATCCAGAGCACGAGTGCTGTGATTGTTCTGTTGCGAGCGATGAAGTCTTTGAGAGCTATGGCAGCATCCGCCTCGGCATTAACGATGCAGACACTCAGTCTGGTTAATTTTTCGTTACCTTCAATGGCGTTCAGGAGTTGTTGAATGATCCACCCGATGTCACTCAATATCTTGATACCAACGCAGCGGATGGACCGGTTGTGCTTAAGCATTTCGCAAAGCGGTTCTATCTTTGCCTGCTGATTCATCTTGATATAAACGCAGAACGACTGCACACACCTGCTTGAGGCTAGGGCGTCGAAAAAAAGCTTCAGGCTGGCTTCGGATATGTTGCAAACGTCGATGCCTCTGATCTCCTCGGGGCATGTGGTAGGACATGCCAGGCGGGTTGACAGGGCCTGCAGGTCGGGCTCGTCCAGAAAAGGCAGCAGCACGCGTCTGTAGCCGTCACAGTGTGTCAACTTCTCCGCCAGTGCTCTCCTGGAAGGCAAGAGTGTGAGTGAGAGTAGATATAAAAATTAAGAGGGGCTTTTCCTCAGCCTGAACATCTAACATAGCATACGCGTTCAGCGGGAGGAAGCCGTCAATTAAAATAAAAAAAACAGCCGGAGTTACGACAGCTTAAATATCCGAAGAGTTTTGTAAAAAAAAATAGAAATTAAACAAAAAACTCAGTTTTTTTTTAAGACTGAAGACCTGCTAACCAGCCCGCCAAATGCTGTTTCGAACATGGCCTGGGGTAGGACGCGCAATCAGCAGAACACGTGATAGAACAAGAAGAAAGGGGGGGGGGGGGTGTATAGATGGGTTCGATTAGAAGCAGAACAGTTGCGATCTAACCTTTAAAGCAGTGCCAAGATTTCTACACTGCAGCTGCTAGCGGAGAGATAATAACCGGGCGAGAAAACAGCCCTCAAAATTGCAGGGCGAAAAGACAGCATTTTTTTTTTAGCAAAATAAAGCAGCTGATAATCTGATGCTCACACTGTGTCGTTCGGTTTGTTTTGTGAGGGTTTAACGTCCCAAAGCGACTTAGGGTATGAGGAACGTCGTAGTGATGGGCTCCGGAAGTTTTGACCACCACTGTGTCGTTAAATGTTGCTGTCTCTAGCTTTGGGTTTCCTATCCAGTCTGCTTTTCTTGCGCAGTGGAAAAAAACAGGGCGCTCAAGAGATTGGCAAGAAGTTGAAACGTACGCATTAGAGTCACTAAATACTTAGAGTACCGGCACTCTTTTCTCCTATTGTTCTGTGCCGCCGCCACGATCATTGGTCAGTTTGCATCACGTGATATTTGTTTACACTGCGACGGTTCATGGGGGCTGCCATTTTGTGGCTTATGCGTTTTCAGTCGGGCAACTGTGGTAGTCCTAGTGCTGCGACGCTGCGAGTGCTGCCGGTGACCGACTCAGTGACCAGGGATTCCGCGCCTCGCAGCATTTCAGCTCCGCACGACGAAAGCATAAACTGAAGGCAACAGCTGTACCGTTTGCATCTGAGCGGCTCCATGCCGTACGGCTACGATCCCCGCCGCAGCGCAGGGTGGCTAACAGCGTTGTTTACAAAATGGCCGGGCCAAAGTTAGCGGCGAGGTCGCCGAAGCGGCAATCTGGCAACAGTGATAAACAACAAAATGGCCGCCCCTGTTTACCGCCGTGCTGCAGTGACGGTACTCTAAGTCTTTATTTAGTGACTCTAGTACGCATTATTTACGCTACCTTGCGTACAACGCGAGCCTCAACTGAAATTTGAAGCAGCAGCGCTGATCCTTTCTCCTCTGCCGTTATCGTTTCAGTCACGCAGGGTGCACATACATTATAAGCGTGAAATGAAACACTATCTGTCACGCCAAAACAAGAGCATTGCAGCTAGAAAGCAACTACACAAGGCCCCCCGTGAACATTTGCACGTAGCATTCTTTTTAACCTACAAGTTATTTTCAAGGGCTTAACTGCCTGTCCGTTCCACTGAAGATCTCTTTCTGCTAGCTCTGCTTCAGTTGCAATGAAACGACTTTTTTGGTGACACTGAAACTACAGCGTCATAAAGTCACGCTAAGAAATCAGCTACGCACTTCGCTTTTCGCAGCGCGTAGACGCCGCGCTGTTGTTTCTTTTATCGCGACAATACATCGTTGTCTGCCCGTCCGTGTGGCTCAGTGGCTTTGACGTTCTTCAACTGATCCCAAATTCGCGATCTTCGACCTCGACGATGGTGGCTGCGTTTCGAAGGAGGCGAAAAGCTAAAGGTGGCTGTGTGCTCTGGGATATCTGCGGACGTTAAACAATCCCAGCTTGCCTAAATTAATCTGAAGCACTCGAACCGCGCGCCGAAGGGAATGAATAAAGGAGGGAGTAAAGGAAGAAAGAGGTGCGTAGTGGAGGGCTCCGGAATAACTTCGACCAACTGGGGATCTTTAATGAGCACTGACATCGCACAGGAAACGGCGTCTTTTGCGTTCCGCCTCCATCGAAAAGCGGCCGCCGTAGTCAAGTTCGAATTCTAGTACTCCGGCTCAATAGACGAGCGCCTAAGGCCATGTGTCGCTTTCAGACGCTGAAGCCCATAATGCACTATTTACAATTTTGCAGATCAGCTGCCACGCGCTACCACCTCAAAATGATGGCAAAAGTGTCCGCGGTATGTGAAAGTTTGCACTCATTTTTGCGTAGAGAATAAAAAGATGTGTACTGATCGTGACGTACCTCTGCACCCTGGAAGCCACAAATATAGGAAGCACCAACTTCTTCAGCGTCTTGTTGGTGCGAAGCGTGTTGCAAAGCGCCAAGACGCCGATCACTTCCACTTCAGCCTTACTGACATCCAAGTTTTCCAGTGTGCTGTTATGCCACAGGGCTACGGCTATGCGGATCAAGCAGTGATCATCGATAGAACCAGCCAACTGCAGGTCGACGAGGCAAGTGTTCTTGCATATAGCCGAGGCCAAGGCTTTTCCGCCTTTAGCATCGATGGTTGCGACATCAACTCGCAGTGTTCTCACGCTGGAGTTCACCTCAAAGGCCTCGTACAATTCTCTGCTTGGAGAGCTGGTTTGATCTGCACTCGGCTCTAAAACAAAGCTGCACTGATCTGTAGCACGTACAGTAATGTCGAGCGTCGTCAGGATCCCATTGGCCTCCAGGGCGTCCGCAATTGCAGAGAAATTCCACTCTTCGTACTGGTCGCTGGTAAATGTTAGCGTCTTCAAAGCGGGCATGCTCCGTAACATTGCAGTGAGCGCATATGAATCCGAGAGGAACTCGTCATCAGTCGGGCAGTCAAGCATTGTCACCGACTCGCACTTCTCCAGCCGCAGTAGAGCGTCCAGCAGACCCGGGGTCAGAATCGAGTCGGACAGCTGGACAGATCTGAGAGAGCTTGAGTTATTTCGCAGAAGACTGACTACTGTAGACTCGTCCCGCGCACGATATTCATTTATGCGAAGTTCTTCGATGTCCTGAAGTGCACTCACGTCTTCTTCCAAGACGTAGGTGGCAACGTAGGCCATGCACCAGCTGATCTCGAGGCATCGGATGCCCTTTCCTGGTGGACGGCGCAGTCGAAGAGGGGCAGATGCCACGTCAGTAGACACGGTGCTCTTGATACCCAGCTCATCGATGCAGCTGTGATGTTCGACAAGCCACGAGATCAGGAAGGCCGCCTCTGAGTGCACCGACGCGGCATTCGTCCGGCACTTCTCAACGGGGCCGTGGGGTACGTACCGGAGGCTAAGCTTTCCTGGACATGTCTCGGCAAGCTCGTAGTCGAGTCCGTAGAGGACGCGGTTCCACGAGAGCAGCTCTGAGATCAGGCCACACCTGTCCAGAGGTCCTGAAGACGTGCATACCCTCTCGGAGTTTGACTGGCCGCTCGAGTTTTCGGTTTTAACGGAGACATTGTTGGCCATGGTTCAGCAGGAATGAAACGCCCAGCGCCACGTAGACGAACGGCTTGGAAAACCTGTTCGAGTTCGACGCGGGTTTATTCGGCACTGCACAGCTGGAACGGTTGTCTCGTCTTCTTCGGTGCTGAAAAAGGCGACGAAAATTCCTCTTCGCAGGTTTCCAAGACGAAATTTGCGAAAAATGGAGCGCTTGTAGCCCTGAAAGCTAATGGAAAGAATGCACTTACGTATACGTGTATGTCTGTAAAATTATATCTTGTCGCAATCTTATCAGAGCAATACTTAAAGCACAGAGACCGTGGTGCGCACAAACAGCACAAACAACACGATATCGCGACGCAAATCACAACCTATGCTGGAGAGTGAGGCTGATGACGTTTACGACAGCTTGTTTCGTAGGCTGTTAAGGAACGAATACATTTAACGCCTACATATTCTCCCCTTCTTATCCGCGAACTTTTGTCTGTCCGTTTGTCCATCCACCGACAGCACATGAAAACTTGAGAAAATAAAACACATCCTGCATGATATATGCATTTTTTTCAGTACTGTGATTAGTATCATGCAATACGTTCAGAACAACCGTTAGCGGCACAAGTCTGCCTGCAAAGTTGCTAGTTCATCTTTGTGGTTACGTAAGACAAGTGGTCGTATCTGATTTCATTTCAAAGTGTTGCTTTCCTTTCACTGCGGTTTGTGCGCCCTCCAATGCAGCCGCGCACAATGCAAAACACAGAGTGCTCAGAACAGAAAGATAAGACCCATTAACCTAGCTTGTAGAAAGAAGAAACAAGTGCAGGAGCTTTCTGACTGCCGTCGAATAGATGAGCGTCTCTGCCACGTGCAGGCAGAAATGCGTTGAAAGGAAAGGAGGTGAAAAATGAGGAACCTCGCCCACGTCTACTGAGAGTATAGGCGCCAGCGCTGAAGAGAGCAAAGATTTCCGAGGACGAAGTGCGCGGCTAGTGTTGAAGTTTATTTGGGAACATTTATACAAAGCATATTTGAAACAATATCTGGATCTCTAGCTAAAAGCTAGTTGGGATCCATGCAAAACATTTTAAGTGATACTAAGTGCAGCCATCAGAACAAACTATTTACAGCACACCTGATGAAGGCCCTTGCATTCAAATAGAAAGTTGAAATATTAACTAACGAAGGTATAAACTAAACAAATATGTATATACATAAAAATACAAAGTCTCTACACAATCCAGCGTACAAAGAAAAATAAACTGCAGAGAAAACACACTCTCATCACTCTGATTTATAATATTTTTTTAACAGGATTGGAAAATTTCTATGGTCCTTTCTCCGAAGGAAACTTCCATGCGTAGCCTTACGGGTGCGATTAAATGGCAGAGTGAAAATGGGTGAGTGTAATGGGTTATTGTCCACAAGACATGCATGTACCGTCAGTAGAGTCCTGTATTCAATAAACGATTTTAGTGGTAGAACTGTCATGCGTTTATAAAGAGGAGCAGTGTGCACGTTGTAGGACTCAACTGACGGTAGAGTCCTGTATTCAATTAACGATTTTAGTGGTAGAATATTCATGCGTTTAAAAAGAGGAACAGTGTGCACGTTGTAGGACTCAAGTGACGGTAGAGTCCTCTATTCAATTAACGATTTTAGTGGTAGAAAATTCATGCGTTTAAAAAGAGGAGCAGTGTGCACGTCGTAGTTCGACTGTGGGATGAACCGAATTGCCCTTTTTTGCAAAACCCTGAGCGGCTCCAAACAAGACAGGTAGGTGTGACCGCAGGATTCAATGCAATATGAGAACTGGCTTTGAAAAATGGCAGAATAAATAATCCTGAGTGTGTCTGTCAAAGTACTCGTGGTATTTATACAGTGCAAAGCACGCTGCGCCCAACTTTTTAGAAAGTGCCAGAATGTGGGCCTTTCAGTGCAAGTTGTCGTTCAGAATTACTCCGAGATATGTCACCGTATTGGCAGGTTCGATAGGATTACCCAGCCATTGCACTGCAGGCAAATTTTAAAAAATTATTTTTCTTGGGCTCTTAAATGTAATGTATTTTGTTTTATTAACGTTTACAACAAGCCTGTTGGAAGTAAACCAATTACTCAAAGTTTTTAAATCCCGGTTAGCCGTGCTAATTAGTTCGGGTGCACACCCATGTGCGCATAAAAGAGCTGTGTCGTCAGCATTCATAAAAACAGAGAACTGTTTGATGAAGTGTGGTAGGTGATTGATATACAATGAGAAAAGAATCGGACCCAGGACTCCTCGGCCGTTCTTGCTGATCGCTGGCTTCCGCACGCAATGCATGGGTATACAGACATGTGTGTTGTCAAACGGACACACTATGTTTACGGAAATCG
The DNA here is from genome assembly GCA_030143305.2 of Amblyomma americanum. NCBI lineage: Eukaryota > Metazoa > Arthropoda > Arachnida > Ixodida > Ixodidae > Amblyomma > Amblyomma americanum. Next base: position 127,301 of record JARKHS020005233.1, on the reverse strand, counting down.
CTTAATGTAGGTAGAGTAGGGCCTGGTGATAAGCTAGGGTGATAAAACAATGATTTGAAAAGGAAAAGGTGTGGAGGGCTTCGGAACAATTTCGACCACCTGGGGATCTTTAACGTGCACTGACATCGCACAGCACACGGGTGCCTTAGGGTTTCGCCTCCATCGAAACGCAGCCGCCGCGGTCGGTTTTGAACCCGGGAACTCATGAACCTTTAAATATGCAGTTACTCTTTTCGCTGCCCTGATAAAAGGCACCGCGCAGAGCTGTGAAGGTGAATTAAGTTGGCGGTCATCATTACCCTATATGAACTAGCGGTGTGAGGTACACACGCGGCAGCATTGAGGTTCCGCAGACTGCAATGCAATTGGTGGACCCCGATGAGATCACTTAAGAAGAAGCTGCGCTGCGCAGGTTGTATAATGCTGGGATATCGGCGTCTAGAGGTGTGCAGAACGCCGGTGACGCTGCCGCCAACGACGACGCAATCTCACACAACATCATCCATACAATGCAGCTGCTACTGTAAAGTTTCTAAGGCTCTCGGCAGCCTTTGAGGTTGTATATGTCCAAACCGAATGGTTGAGACTTTTCGTAGAGGGGGATATTTTTACTAATATTTGGTATGTGGAGGACTGTCAGCATTGAACATTTGCGCCTAATGTCACAGAAACTGGCATACTGAGGCCAATTCTGCTATGTAGTCGACAGATTTCCTTCGTGTCAGAATGTGTAACACAGGGGTCTACTAGTAGATTAAGCGTGTTTTGTTAGAATTTATCGTGACGTGCTGCTGTATAAACCACAAAATTTAAAAGCGAGTGCAAGGCCTCAGTTCACTGACCAAGGAGCAGAAGGAGATGGAAAAACTTTAATGCCAGCACTAAGGCCCAGTGAAGTAGAGTGCTTGCTCCGCCAAGTCCCGCTGATGATCTTTCAACAAAAGAGATGGAATTCTTGGATATGCAACGTTAAGCGATGATTTTGGATGCTGGCCTTTTATGTGCTGTTTATATGTTTTTTGAATGCTGTATGCTGTGCTGTATATATTTCGCCATGCTTCTCAATAAAACCTCAGTTGCTAGTTCAGCGCTTGTCCCCTTCTTTCTGTCTGTGTCTGCTTGTGCGCTGTTTTTTCACCAAGATCTGCCGAGACCGAGCGAAGCCAGGCACTCCAGAAAGGGAGGGGGGTAAGGAAAATAAGGCGATGTAGTGGCAGTGTAATGTGTCTCCCCTGACCTCTGGAGAGTTGGGACAGGGAGTTTTACCATGCCATCAGCAGTTTTATAGGCCAAGGCACGCCATCTTACGTGGAAAATAGTTATTTGGTGCAGAGAACGCCACCCTCCCGCCATCTTGCGCCGTCAGCCCGCACCTTAAGTTCAACCGACTGCTGTCTTTTCTCTTAAGGAGAATGATATATAAGCCGCCCCAATGGTGACGTAACTGGCCACAAAAGTAGCAATTTTGTCGAAATTAAGGTCAGCAGAGTGAGGGTACCAATTTACACCTTGGGTGCAGATGCATTCTGCAAGGTGTATTTTCTTCGCTATCTTTTGCCTTAGAGTGCCTTAAGAATTACTGCGACAGCGATGACCCAGATACACTGTAGGCTTGAGCAACGAATATTTCGCTAACATTTGTAGCAGCATGAATGATGGGGCGGGCCGTGTCAAAAGCCAATCACAGTCTGAAGTACTTGTTAGCAATACGGGAAAATAGCATATCAAACAGAGCTTCTCGAAAACTCAAAATTGCATAGTAACTCGAAAGAACAAAAAAGAACTGCATTGCAGGGGCCAGATAGGCATTCGTTGCTGTACTCTGCGCCTCAGCCTCAGCAAGAACCACCGTTCCTACAGCAGGTATTACGAATCCAGGACTTCGGGTTAGTCTTCCACAAACACTTGGATGAGACGCTCAAAAATGAACCAAACTCCCAGTGACGAGAAATCGGTACAAACTGACTTCTCAAATTTCTGTACCACTAACAAGCGCTGAAATTAATATCCTGCAGCGGTACATAAGGTCACGTAATGTGGCATTATTAATTATTTCTTTGAGTCCGTTACGGTGTGCCCGTTGAGAGATTTCACATGTCGGGACGTGTGGAAACTTTAGAATCCTTGATACGCGATCACTGAATATAACAGGACATTCAATCTGTAACGGCTCGTTGCACCGTGGTGTTTTTATTTAGCAATATCAAATATCTCTTACATGCAGTTATTTCAATAAAACGAAGCTACTTTTACAGCCTGAATACTTCTAGACCTTTCTATGCAATAAGACATCGTGCGTTTGTGTCGAACGCTAGCTGACTATAACAGGCTGTAGTGATTCCAAGGATAAAAAGATGCATGTTCTTATAGTTGCACGTTAATATACCGGAAGCGGGCAGAGTGGGTGAGAAAAGAAACTAGTGTTAATGACATCCTAGTCGAAATCAAGAGGAATAAATGGGCTTGTTCAGGGCATGGAATGCGAAGGCGAGATAACCGCTGGTCCTTAAGGGTAATGGAGTGGATTCCAATAGAAGGCAAGCGTAGCAGGGGGGGAAGAAAGTTAGGTGGACGGATGAGACTAAGAAGCTTGCGGGGATACGGTGGTCGCAGTTGGCAAATGACAGGGTTAATTGGAGAGACATGGAAGAGGCTATTGCCCTAGTCGGAATGATGATGATATTTCTACTTTTGGTGGCCGTTAGGAATCTAGCGTATATGAGATACCAAACTTCATGAAGCGAAATTAACACCACCATCTGGAAAAATTATGTTCATCTCACGCGAATCTAACCCTTCTAAAACGTTCGACTACAAAATTAATAGAGTTTCATTAGAGAACGTTCTAGCTTATAAATATTTGGGTGTTCACATCACTAACAACTTATCCTGGCGCATGCGCATTGAATATGTTATAAACTATGGAAACCGTGCCCTTGGCTACATACGCAGAAACTTCTCTCAGGCTCCATCCCATTTGAAGTTACTTTGATATCAAACACTAATACTGCCATAGCTAGAATACGCATCATCAATATGATGTTCCGCACAACTCAATTTAACCGATGCTATAGAATCTGTTCAGAATCGGTCAGCTCGCTTCATCCTTATCAGTTATTCTTGCACGGCTGTTTCTTAATAAAATCTAAACTTGGTCTGACTAATCTCGCACTTCGTAGAAATATTTCAGGTCTCAGCGTTCCGCACCATTTTTTTTCATAACGAGACACTAAACCGGTATTTTTTTTCTTCTGTACCATCACAGGTATCATCCCGTGTTGAACATCCGCATAAAGTTGCCATCCAAACCTGCAAAACGAATGCGGTTTTTAATTCTTGCTTACCGAAGACTAGCACTAAGTGGAACCACCTTCCACCTCACATCCCCTGTATTGAAGGCGCGCCATACTTCAGGCCACTTATCACAGAGTATGTCATCGAACAAGCATCTGCATGATTTTTGCCTTTTTTTTGCATTTCGCCTGTACTTTTTACTATGTATTTTTTACTTTTTCACCCACCCGCTCTATAACATCCTGCGGGCCCTGAGGGAATTGCAATAAAAAAATAAAAAATAATTGTCCATTATTTCACCTGCATACCGGAAAGAAACCAAAGTGCATTTACACACACGGAAAGATTGCTGAAGAGGAGTATGCTAAAAAAAATGTATCCAAGAATAAGATTCAGCATACCAAGTGATGTCTGTGCCCCGTCATTCGAGACTTGTGCTTTTAATCTTGTAGCCAGTAATTTTATCTAAAGTAGACCCTGAATATAGACCTTGTCAAAAAGAGGTCGATGGGCGCCACCATATTGGGCACTGGGCTGTGCTCGTAGTAGAGGAAAGAGTTGTGTGTTTAGCTCAGCCACGATCTGCCCACAGTCCCGAAAACAGATAATTCCCGAAGGTCTGAAAAAGATTATAGCAATGCTAACAGAAACTATAAATGGTTCTTCGCTCTATGATCTCTTTTAACATAAGGACGACGCGAAGCTGCCGAATGTCTCGGTTTCCATGCTTTAATTGCGAGCATATAGATTTGTGCGCAAAATAAACCATGATGTTGATATCACAACACCGTAAAAGAGCAACGTCGAACAGTTGCGTCAATGTCACTGAAGAGATGGTAGTTATTGCTGACCCCAGGGCAAGCAACACCAGACGCATTATAACGTACCACCACTGTCCGACGCTCACAAGCCTTTCAGTCATGTTTTGGCCGAGAACACACAGTGAGCGAGTTACTCTCAGGGCATCAGAGATCTTGGCACTTAGTTGATCGCAATGAGTAGTATTGTCTACAGAGTTGCACACCAGAGAAGGCTGAACAACGCCTTTAAAGAGCGGGTAAAGAGGAGGTAAGATAGCCGAGGATGATGGAAAGTTTGAGGTGACGACCGTTGCGACGTCAGCATTTCGGCAGTTAGCGAATATTATTTTGTTTCGCCAGCGACAGGGTAGCACACGGCAGGCCCGGCCCTTGATATAGAGATTATTATCTCGCAAGAACCTCTCTGCTGATGCGAATGCATGCTTGGCCTCGCGTTAGTTTTGCCCAGAAGTCTTCGCGACGAGTGCGATGAGGCACGGTGTCCTGGAGAAAACCTCGAAGGCTTCCGCACACCGACTCTCTCTGATCCCCAGAACAAAGTCCGCGGCACGATTCAAGGCATCCTGGTTACTCTGTAGCGCTTCAAAATTGTGTAGCTAATGCCGTCTCAGGCTGTCCCTCCATGTTCCACAATGGTCGGGTTGATCAGCATCCCCTGGGAGAGTCTTTCAATCAGTTCCTGCCGGTTCAGTCCTTCATTATTGAGCGCGAGTGTTGTGATTCTTCTGTTGCAAGCAATGAACTTTGTGAGTGCTATGGCAGCATCCATTCCGGCGGTACAGATGGAAATATTCAGTTCGCTTATTTTCTTGTTAACTTCGATGGCGTTCAGGAGCTGTTGAATGATCCGCCCGCTATCCCTCTCTATCGCTATACCAACGACGCTGATGTACCGCTTGGCCACGAGCATTTCGCAAAGGAGTTCTATCTTTGCCTGCGGATTCTTCTCGATATAAATGAAGAACTCCTGCACACAGCTGTTTGAGGCAACTGAATCGAAACGAAAGCATCAGGGTGGCTTCGGAGCTGTTGCAAGAGTCAACGCTGGTGATCTTCTCGGGGCACGTCGAAAGACATGCCAGGCGAGTTGACAGAACCTGCAGGTCCCATTCGTTCAGTGAAGGGCGCAGAACACGTCTGTAGCCGTCACCGTGCGCCAACTTCTCCGCCAGTTCTTGTATGGAATGGAGAAGAGTGGTACAATGTTCTAGAAAACAAGATGCAACTCTCAGCCAAAGCATATTGGAACATGGCATATGCATGCTTTAAGCAGGAGGATGGCGTTAACGAAAAACAACTTGGAGAACCCGCAACTAGGACATAAAAAAAGTGTAGAAAACAATCCTCGAAAAAATTAAAAAACGAAATAAATGGTAGAAAAAGGCCAATATTTCGATGAATGAAGATGCTCTAAATAGCCTGCCAAAAAATATTTAAACATGTTATAGATTAGAGCGTGCTGTCAGTACAATCCGCAAAAGACAGAACCGGATGCCTGAAAAGGGCAGAATCATAAGGACCCCATGAACACCTATACGAACATTCTTTTAAATATAGGAGGGAAGACCAAGTGCTCCGATTGCCGGTCTCCAGGATCTGAAATCTCGCTTTGTTATATCTCTTTCAATTGCATTGTTTACGCCTTCCATGTGACGCTGAAAGTAGTACAGCATCACAAAGTAATCTTGACAAAGCACCCAAGCGCTTCTCGATTCGCACTTATTTTTACCACTACAATAAATCGGGGGCTGTACCCGCCGCGGTGGCTCAGTGGTTTTTAGCATTCGGCTACTGATTCCAAAGGCGTACCCTTCCAGCCAGGCCTTAGCGGCTGCGTTTCAATGGAGCAGAAAAGCAAAATGTGGCCCTGCGTTCTGCGACCTCTGCAAACGTTAACTAACCCCTGCGCCCTAAATAAATCCCAACTCCTCAACTACTGCGTCCCTCAATGCACATATGTGTCACTTCTATACGCTAAACGCCACAAATTACAAGTTTGCAGATCACCTGCCGTGCGCTATTATCTCAAAATAACAAGAAAACTGCCAGCAGTATATGCTAATATCCACTCAGTACTGCACAAGGAATAAAACGACGTACACTAAACGTGACGTACCTCTGCACCTCGGAAGTCGGAAATTCAGGAAGCACCAACTCCTTCGGTGTCTTGTTGGTGCGAAGCGCGTCGCAAAGCGCCCATACGCAGCTCACACTAAGGTTAGTTTTACTGACGTCCAAATTTTCCTGCGTGCTGTTTTGTGACAGGGCCTCGGCCATGAGCATCAAGCAGTGATAGTCCAAATACCAAGCAGCTAGGTGTAGGTCGACGAGGCAAGCGTTCCTGCACAGAGCCGACGCGATGGATTTTCCACAGCTCGCTTCAATAGCGTCGAATTCAACTAGCAATGTTCTCACGCTATTGTTCACCTCAAGGGTAGCAAACAAGTCTATTATGCTGCTGCTTTCATTTAAACAATCTGCACTAACGTCGAGCGTCGTCAGGGTCACGTTGGCCTTCAGGGCGGTTGAAATTGCAGAGAAATTCCAGTCTTCATTGGAACTACCGGAAAAGCTGAGCGTCTTCAAAGCCGGCATGCTCCATAGCATTGCAGTGAGCGTATTGGATTCCGTGGCGCCGTCGTCACTCGAGCAGTCAGACACCTTCACCAACTCTCACATTTCCAGGCACTGCAGGGCGTCCTGCACGCCCTGAGACAGATTCGAGTAGGACAGCTGGACGGTTCTGAGGGAGCTTGAGTTATTTCGCAGAAGGGTGACTACTCTGGACTCGACCATAGCAATACCGTCGCTTATGTGAAGTTGTTCGATGCCCCGAAGGGCATCCACATCTTCCTCCGCCAAGTAGAACCTGGGATCTTCGTCATTGCCCAAAATGATGTCGAGGCATCGGATGTCCTTTCCTGGTGGACGGCGCAGGAGAAGAGGGGCAGAGGCCTCGTCAGCAGACACGGTGCTCGTGATACCCAGCTCATCGATGCAGCTGTGATGTTCGACAAGCCACGAGATCAGGAAAGCCGCATCGGAGTGCATTGGCGCGGTGGTCACACGGCTCTTATCAACGGGGTCGTGGGGCGCATACCGGAGCCTGAGCTTTCCTGGACGTGTCTCGGCAAGCTCGTAGTTGAGTCTGTAGAGGACGCGGTTCCATGACTGCGGCTCTGAGATGAGGCCACACCTGTCCAGAAGCCCTGAAGACGTGCATACCCTCTCAAAGTTTAAACGGCCCTTCCAGTTTTCGGTTGTAACGGAGACAGTATCGGCCATGGTTCAGCACCAATGAAACGCCCAACGCCACGTAGACTAACGTCTCTGGAAAAGCTGTCCAAGCTCGCTTCGCGTTTGGACGACGCGGCACTCTCTGGAACTGTGGTCTCTTTTTCGGTGCTGAGGTCGACGAAGAAAATTACTCGCCCACAGGTTTGGAAGGCACATTTTCTTAGAAGTGTGGCACTTGAAACCCTGAAAGCTAATGAAAGATTGCACCTGTGCATACGTATATGTCTGTAAGATCATATCTTATTCAAATCTGATAAGTTTAGTATTTGAGGCACAAACAGCGTGGTGGCGCACGGAGCAGCACAGGCAACAGCATATAGCAACTCTAATCACAACTTATGGAGGAGCGAGGCTGATGACAACTGCAACGTCAGCTTTGCGACTCTGGATGTTATTGCAGGAGTGAATTTAACAGCTACATTTTCACCCGTTCCTATCAGCGAATTTCTTCCCGTCCGTTCGTCCACACGATAAAAGTTCAGAGATTATGATTCAAACCCATGCCTAGTCAGGTCATACCATCCGTCCGTCCGTCGTGCTTTTGAACTCGATAAGATAGAAATCTTTGTGTACGATTGGATTCGAACCACCATCCGTCCGTTCCGCTGACGAGCGTGCTAACGACTAGGCTACTTCCTGCCAGTGCCAATGCATATGTAGTTCTCCTTGTCTAGGACGCTGGAGAGTTTGCGGAAAGGCGTCGAATCAGACGGATGCCTCTGAAACGCCCTCTAGTGTCTCCAGCTTTTGATATTCACACACAATTGTGTGTTTAATGAACATCTTAACCACACATCAGTGACAAGCATCAACACCGCGCTAAAGACTTCCGCCTCACCGCACTTTAGGACAACAAAAGTGCCCCCTGAATATAAAAAAAAAGTTTACAGCTATAGCTACGATCACTGGGGAGAAGCCGATGGAACGCAGGTGTTAATGCTTATTGTGAACGATAAAACACATTACATGGCCACCCGGCTTCGTAAGGTCTGGTTTAGGCACACGCTGGCTATTCTTTTCAATCGCTGATTGTGTAGAACAGTACGAAAGCAAGGTTTTCTGTGTGCAAGCAGATATGACTGGTAGCAATTCAAATAATCCTAAAAGTACAACAAAGCACAGGACAGACATTGGTGCATAAAAACAAAACCCTTCCTATGTAGTTCAAAAGCGATAAAATAGTGTTGATAAAATACTGTTCATTCAATGCGTGCAGGGAGATGCTTTTCGTACAGGTGAAAATTTAAAACATCCCTCACGAATCCTATAACTTTCAGTACCCCTTAGAGCGTATTGTGGTGCAAGGTGCAGTTATCTTCCAGTACAATTCGGAGAACTCAGGCGCCTGTACACATTCCCTGACTTTGTATGTAAAGCAAGCAGATTGTTGAAAAAGGGGCAAGCAACATTAATTCCGGTTAGCTGAATGAAACATCCGCTCAGCTTTGAAAGTTACTTCGCAATGTCTTATAATCCATTATGTTTTAGCAACAAGGAGTTCAGCGTGTGAAATTGAATTTATAAAAAATTCGACATCCACTTGTAGGGTGTACCTTATAGTAGCACGGCCCCTCAAGACGATGTTAAATCCACAGCGCATAGAAATCTTTCTGCAAATACTGCTTTAATAGAGACAACCTTAAGCCATTCTTGCTAACAGGTGTCCTAAATGGCGCTATACTAAAGTTCCACAAAATGCGGTGTGTCCTCCAAGTCATGCAATTAGAGAACTTCATAGTTAGGCTCTGGCCCAGGGATAACAAAAAGCAAAGCTAGCCGAGGAGACTGGAACTCTTGAGGTGACGGCCGGTCGCACGTCAGCACTCGGCAGTTAGCGAATCTTAGTTTATTCCTCCAACGCCAGGGTAGCGCATGGAAGACCGGTCCTTGATGTCGAGATTATTGTCTCGCAAGAACTTCTTTGCTGAGGCGATTGCCTGCAGGGCTTCGAATTCGTTTTGTCCAGAAGCCTCCATGACGAGTTCGACGAGGCACGGTGTCCGGGAGAAAAGCTCGAAGGCTTCAGCACACTGACTCTCTCTGCTCCCCAGAACGAAGTCTATAGCACGATTCAAGGCAGCCTGATTCCTCTGCAGCGCTTCAAGAATTGTGTAGCTCATGCTTTCCCAGGCTGCCCCTCCAAGTTTCATAATGGTCGGGTTCATCAGCATCGCTTGGGAGAGTCCTTTAATGAGTACCTGCCGGTTCAGTCCTTCAATATAGAGCGTGAGTGTTGTGATTGTTCTGTTGCGAGCGATGAAGTTTCTGAGGGCTATGGCAGCATTCATTCCGGCGTCAGAAATGGAAATCCTCAGTTCGCTTATATACTTGTTAACTTCGATGGCGTTCAGAAGTTGTTGAATGATCCCCCCGCTGTCCTGCGCTATCGTGATACCGAAGCTGCTGATGGACCGGTTGGCCATGAGCATTTCGCAAAGGAGTTCTATCTTTGCCTGCGGGTTTTTCAGGATGGAAACGGTGAACACCTGCACATAGCTGCTTGAGGCTAGGGCATCGAAAAAATGCTTCAGGGTGGCTTCGGATATGTTGCAAATCACAATTCCTGTGATCTCCTCGGGGCAAATCGTAGGACATGCCAGGCGGGTTGACAGCGCCTGCAGGTCGCATTCGTCCAAAAAAGGCCGCAGCACGCGTCTGTAGCCGTCACCGTGTGCCAACTTCTCTGACAATGCTGGTCTGGAAGAAAGAAGAGGGGGACCTTGTTATAAAATACAGGAGGCTTCTGTCAGCCTAAGATCATAAAGACATAGCATGTGCACTCAGAAGAAGAATGGCCTTAAAGAAAAAGAACCTGGGGTACCCAAAAATATAAAATGAAAAATAGTGTAGGGAAAGATCCTCGATAAAGTGAAAAAGAAACAAAGTACATGGCAGAAGATGCCGAAAAAATCGAAGAATGAAAATGCCCTATACTAGCGTGCAAAGCTTTCCAAACAGGGTCTAGGGTAGTGCGCGCAGCCAGTAATACCCGGAGCAGATAGTGCCAGACGCCTGAAGAGGGCAAAATCATAAGGTCCTCTTGAACACTTATACCGCGCAATATTTTAAAAATAGAAGATAAGATCCTTTGCCGGTCTCAGGGATATGAAATCTCGCTCTGCTATATCTGTTTCAATTGCATTGCTTACGCTTTTCATGGGACGCTGAAAGTAGTACAGCGTCACGAAGTAACTATGACAAAGCCCCAAAGGGCTTCGCTGTTCGCATATATTTTTATCGCTACAATACATCCGGAGGTATACCCGCCGTAGTGGCTCAGTGGTTTTTGGCATTCAGCTTCTGTTCCGAAAGGCTCCTTCCAGCCAGGCCTTGGCGGCTGCGTTTCGATTGAGGAGAGAAGCAAAATGGGGCCGTGCAATGTGCGACCTATGCAAACGTTAACGAACGCCAGCTGCTCTAAAATAATCCGAAGCCATTAATTACTGCGTCCCTCAAAGCACATATGTGTCAATTATATACGCTAAGCACCACAGTGTAGAATTTTGCAGAACACCTTCCTTGCGTAAGCATCTCAAATTAATAAAAAAAGTGTCAGAAGTATATGCTAATATGCAGTCATTTCTACACAAAGACTAAAAAGACGTATACAAAACGTGACGTACCTCTGCACCTCGGGAGCCGCAAACTCGGGAAGCAACAACTCCTTCAGTGTCTTGTTGGTGCGAAGCGCGTCGCAAAGCACTGAGAAGCCGCTCAAGCCAAATCGAGCTTCCCTGAGATCAAAGTTTTCCAGCGTAGTGTTTTGCGACAGGGCCTCGGCCATGACGATCAAGCAGTGATCGTCCAAATACCAAGCAGCCAGATGCAGGTCGACGAGGCAAGTGTTCCTGCACAGAGCTGACGCCATGGATGCTCCGCAGCACGCATCAATAGTGTCGAATTTAACTCGTAATGTCCTCACGCTGTTGTTCACCTCAAGGCCGGCAAAAAATTCTATTATGCTGCTGCTTTCGTTTACACAGTCTGCAGCAAGGTCGAGTGTCGTCAGGGTCACGTTGGCCTTCAGCGCGGCTGAAATTTGTGAGAAATTCCACTCTTCTTCGTAGTGGCCAGAAAATCTGAGCGTCTTCAAAGCCGCCATGCTCCGTAGCATTGCAGTGAGCGTATTGGATTCCGTGGCGCAGTCGTCACTGGAGCAGTCAGACACCGTCACTGACTCACACTTTTCCAGGCACTGCAGAGCGTCCTGCACGCCCTGAGACAGATTCGAGTAGGACAGCTGGACGATTCTGAGGGAGCTTGAGTTATTTCGCAGAAGGGTGACTACTCTGGACTCGACCATAGCAATACCGTCGCTTATGTGAAGTTGCTCGATGCCCCGAAGGGCATCCACGTGTTCCTCTGCCAAGTATAACCTCGGATCTTCGGCATCGCACAAAGTGATCTCGAGGCATCGAATGCCCTTTTCTGGGGGACGGTGCAGGCGAAGAGGGGCACAGGGCTCGTCAGCAGACACGGTGCTCTTAATACCCAGCTCATCAATGCAGCTGTGGTGTTCGACGAGCCACGAAATCAGGAAGGCCGCCTCTGAGTGCATTGACGCGGCCTTCTTCCGGCACTTCTCAACGGGGTCGTGGGGCGCATACCGGAGGCTAAGCTTTCCTGGACATGTCTCGGCAAGCTCGTAGTTGAGTCCGTAGAGGACGCGGTTCCATGACTGCAGCTCTGAGATGAGGCCACACCTGTCCAGAGGTCCTGAAGACGTGCATGTACTCTCAAAGGTTAGCTGGCCCTTCCAGTTTTCGGTTGTAATGGAGGCATTGTTGGCCATGGTTCAGCAAGAATCAAAAGCGCAACGCCAAGCAGGCGGAAGACGGACGTCTGGGGCGAACCTGTTCAAGCTCGCCTATACGCGAAGGAATTCTTCTTTTTCGGTGCTGAAAACGGCGAGGAAAATTATTCGTCCGCAGATTTCGAAGCCGCAATTTGCGAAAAGTGTAGCGCTTGAAACCCTGTAAGCTAATGGCAAGATTGCAGTTGTGTATATGAATATGTCTGTAAAGTTATATCATATCCAAATCTGATCAGAGTTGTAGTTGAGGCACAGACAACATGGTAGCGCGCGAAGCAGCACAGGCAACAGCATATCGCGACGCTAATCACAACCTATTGTGCATCGAAGCTGATGACGTTTGCGGCGTCTGCTTTTCGCCGTCGGCTTTTAATGCAGCAATGAATTTGACAGCTACATATTCTCCTATTCTTATCCGCGAAATTATTTCTGTCAGTTCAACCACACCACGAGGAAAGTTAAGAAAATATTACACGTGCAGATAAATGTCAAAAGATGGCTTTCAAACACATGCCTCATACATATATGTGCCAATAGGTCCGACAACTCGCTTATCACCACTTCCTTTCTGTGCTGCGTATCTGTATCATGCAAAATTTTCAGAAGAACCGTCAGTGGCATAGGTCTGCGAGTGACGTATCTACTTTATATTTCTTTGTACGTAAGCCGTTTGCAGTTCAGCGAGCGTTGTGCTTTTGATTTCGAAGTGCTTCTTGCATTTCGTCCTACAGGGTCGGCGCGCCCTGCTATGCATCAACGTGCAATGCGAAATACGCAGTCCGCAGAATAGAAAGATAAGTACCAGAGAGTCACCTTGAAGAAAGTAGATACAAGTGCATGCGCCTTCTGACTGCTGTCGAATAGATAAACGTCTCTGCCACGTGCAGATAAAAGGGCGTTGAAAGGAAAGGAGGTGAAAGATGCGAGTCACTGCGTGGAGCCCAGCCCGCACTTCGCGCATTCCTGCGGATAATGTGTTGCCTGCTTCGACGGCGAATTGAGAGCGACTGCGTCATGAACTCTTGGACTGTACAACGATAGATTAATGGCAGAAAAGCACCCCTCGGAATCGAGGAATCCAGTCACGATGCAAACACTGAGTGGACCCCAGGATCACGAGGAGGAGAAGCAACGAACACCTATTTCAATGGCGTCTCCAGCATGAAGTTCCGCCATGCCCTCGGTCAGTGATGGGTGGAGGAAGCTTTACCGGTGGAAGAAGTGTCGCATGATGCTGGCGTCGATCACTTGGGCGCCATTCTGTGTGAAGGAACGGAACACCCACAGCAAAACGGATGCATGAAAGTTTTTTTTTTTTTAACTTACACCGCTCTGCGTCAATGGATACAAACAAAAGACCGGAGAAATACGCATGATTTTATGAAGTGGGCGAGTCCTGCCGTAGCAATTACTAGATCGCAATTTTTTGTGTTTTTGTTTGCTTCCTGGCAGGCTACTGCGGTCCGGCCGCCGCGCCCGCACTGTTGTTCCCTGTCGCTCCAAAGCCATCGCGGAAGTTGTAAAACACCGGCTGTTGCAACATACAAGCCTTCAGAACGGTCCACAGCTACAGAAATTTAATTGCAGTTATCAGCCAGAAATTTTCAGTGTCTCGATGTGCTACAAGTGGTGTGGGAAAGCACTCGTTAACTAGTATTTTCATCACTCAAAGATGACCGCGATGTTATGCATCAAAGGGTGCGCCATTATCAATTCACAGTTCAGACAAAATATGTAGCAAGGTTGGAGTACCGTTAGTCAGATCGCAAACTGACCCATTTGTGGTGTGTTCTTTCTGTGGATTCAACGCAGAGGCTATGCAAGCAGGCTATGAAGGACGGCATAGTGGACTACTGCGGATTAATTAGGCAACATGAGGTTCGTTAGGGCGCGCTGAGTTCAGTTCCGCGTCCTTCGGATCAGCAGCCTACGTCCTAGCTGAGCTTACGCCCTAGCCCAGCCTACTATTAGCCCAGCCTACGCTTAGCCCAGCTACGTCCTAGCCCAGCTTCCGCCGTAGCCCAGCCTACGCCCGAGCGCAGGCTGCTTGGGCGTCATAGGGTGCAGAGGCCGCTATTCTCAGATAAACGCGTTCCTTAACGAGCGCAAATGTTCTCCTGAGCGGTTATTAATGAAACGCCTCGAATGGCTATGTACGACTTGCCGCAAATCAATGAAATATCAAAAACGACCACAGCACAGTAATCGAAAAGCCGTATCGCGCGTTTCTGCTCGCATGCGTTCTTTCTTTCACAACGCGTGATGAGTAAGCAAGCCGGGCTAGTTTTTTGGAGCAGGAAAGACGAGGGTTAGATTCCGGCTGCACGGGTCTAATTTCGATGAAGGTTGAATGCTAGAGGCCTGTGTATTGTGCATGTCAGTAAACGTTAGAGAATCCCAGACGGTCGAAATTTCCGGAGCTATTCACTACGGCGTCCCTCCTCGCGTGAGTCGCTTTAGGACGTTAAACCGCCATAAATCGTTAACCAAACCTAACTGCTCCAGCAGAAATGTTTCCTAGAAAAGCCGTCTAAAACGACATTACTTTTGAAGGTTTACGCCGCGAGTTCTTGACTGAGTTAGTTAAGGCCCTTATTCGAGAAATGAAGGAGATGAGTTGGGCGACGGAAACATTGCAAGATAAAGATTCATGTGTAAAACTTTCAGTGTGAAAACAAAGCACAGATATGAAAAACAAGCAATTAAGCAGAGTGTTCTGAACGTACCTCTCTATTTCGGAAGCATTAACCCTGCAAACGCTATCTTCTCTTACCTAAAAGAACACGGTACAACCATTTCTCTTCGCACAGTTTTATTTGTTTCAAGTAGTTATTAAAATGGTACTAACTTCAATGCAAGTTTATTTGCATAAGCAGCGCCTCCTTTAGCCGAAGCTCTGCGACCACTTGCTATTTTCTGGAACTGGAAGAAAAGTGAACTCACCTCTGATGGATTTTATTATCATGTGCAATTATGCGCACGATGTGGAATCCGCGTCCCTGAAGTTCACTTCGGGTGTTTGTATAAAAAAAGCACTTATCCTCCGCCTCTGCGAGTGGCGTTGTCATGGCAACTATAAAATGGGAATGTGTACTCCTTCTTCTCAATGGCATTTAGATCGGTTCTATTTGTGACCCGACGCTAATCGAAGGCTTATTCATTCATTCATTCATCTTTATTTGCAAGTACGGCTTGAGGCTCAAAGGATGAAATCGGAGGATTAGGTTAAGGTTATACGACTTGGAAGAGGAGGAGAAAATTTTATTCTATTCTGCGGTTCTGGGGCACCTTCAGAGATGTTCTCTCCTTGGTTGTATCCCCAGTAGTGCACTCTGTCGAGCTCGTCCAATTTTAATCAATGGTCGGTTGCCCTCAGTCCAGGGCTCCGCTGGCCACTGCCGTCCGTTGAGCTCGCTGTACCAGACTTTGCTGGTCTTCACAGCGGTCGCCTGACAGCAGTCTCTCCCATTGCTCCGCATTTGGGTGTGGTATTTGCCAGACCACGTCAATATTTTGACAGGACCATGTGATGCGATATAGTACGGGTTTTTCGTTGCACCAAGCGTATAACGTATTCGCGTATAACGTAGGGTGCATTTGTTTTAGTAGAGAACGCGGGACTCTAAAGCGAAGACCTGCGGCGTCCTAACCATCACCTAACCATCCGCTCTATTTTTTGTGCGCTTGTTGTACGTGTCGTCCGAAGGCGCCACATGTCGTTGCACTGCCATCATCATCGGTGCATTGTGCGCTTTTGAAGAAAAGAAGGCTTGTTCTCTGCTTCTGTGTTTTCGTGTTGGAAAAAAATGATAGTTAGATTTTGAGGAAAGGAAATGGCGCAGTAATTGTGTCACATATCTCGGTGGACACCCGAACCACGCCGTAATAGAAGGGAAGAAGGTGGCAGTTAAAGAAGAGAGACAGAAAGAGGTGCCGTAGTTGAGGGTTCCGGAATATTTTCGACCACCTGGGGATCTTTAACGTACAACGCACAGCACACGGGCCTCTAAAATTTCTCAATAGAAATGCGAGCGCCACGGTAATGCACCACAGTAAGCTTCGCCGGATTAGGCTGCCGCTAAATCTTCTTGCAAGATTTAATATTTTCACCTTTTTAAGATAGCTTTCAGATACAGCTGTGTTCACTTCGCGAGAGAAGCCATGGTGGTGGTGAAAAACGTTTTAATGCTTAGAAAGAAAGTTTGGGATCAGAATACCTCGCTGCATGTTCGGTATCCTTCGGAACGTAGCCGGTAAAGCGGACTGTGAAAGATAAAACGCAGTACATGGCGATCAGGCTTGGTAAGATCCGGTTTAGGCACTAGCTGGTGATTCTTCAGTTCAGTCTCTGAATGTGGCGAACAATGCGGAAGCAAGCTTTCTCTGCGATAGCAGATATGATTGATAGCGATTCGAGAATTAATATGTAGAAACTGCAACGAAACACTAGACGATAACTCGTGTACAAAAATCTAACCCTTCGAATGTTGTCGAAAACCGAATAGTTGATAAAATACTATTCATTCAGTGAGCGCAGCTGAATGCGTTCTGGTACAGCTGAAACAGTTGAATTTAAAAAATTGCTTACAAATTCTAAAACATTCCGTACCTCTTGGGTTGTAAATTTGCGGTGCACGGTGTAGTTATTACCTTCCGTTAAAATTCGGGCAACTTAGGGGCCTGTACACATGCAAGCAAAAGGATGCAAGCAGTATTCAAGTTACTGGCAATGAAGATCATGAAACACTTCGCTGGAACATCCACTGTGCTTTAAACTTTTATTTCGCAACGCCTTTTAATAGATGCCATTTTTGTTACAACCAGTTCCGCATGAGGCACTGAATGATTCAAATCTCTCACATCTACACTTAGGGCGAACCTTGTAGTAGCACTTGTTTCCAAGAAGATATTCAAACCACTCAGATCTTACTGCAAATACTGGTTTAAATACCAATTACCTTCAGCCATTCTTCCTAACAGGTGCCCTAAACCACACTTGACTTAATGCGTTGTGACATCCAACTCATAAAATCAGGGAACTTCATAGTTAGTCTCAGGCCGAGGGATAACAAAAAGCTGAGCTACACGAGGAGACGAATTCTTGACGTGACGGCCGGTAGCAGGTTACCACTGGGCATTTATTTAGCGAATCTTATTTTGCTGCGCCAACGTCAGGGTAGCGCGTGGAAGACCGGCCCGTGATGTCGAGATTATTGTCTCGCAAGAGCTTCACTGCTGAGGCGATTGCCTGCTTCGCATCGCGTTCGTTTTGTCCAGAAGTGTCCATGAGGAGTTGGACGAGCCGCGGTGTCCGGGAGAAAAGCTCGAAGGCTTCCGCACACAGACTCTCTCTGCTCCCCAGAACAAAGTCCGCAGCACGATTCAAGGCAGCCCGGTTCCTCTGCAGTGCTTCAAAAATTGTGTAGCTCATGCTGTCCCAGGCATCCCCTTCAAGATGCACAATGGTCGTGTTGACCAGCATCCCCTCGCAGAGTCCTTCAATCACTTCCTGCCGGTTCAGTCCTTGAATATACAGCGTGAGTGCTGTGACTGTTCTGTTGCGAGTGATGAAATTTTTGAGTGCTATGGCAGCTTCCCTTCCTGCGGTAGTGACGGAAATCCTCAGTTCGCATATTCTCTCGTTAACTTCGATGGCGTTCAGGAGCGGTTGAATGATACACCCGCTGTTCCTCTCTATCGTGATATCAACAATGCTTATGGACCGGTTGGTCATGAGCATTTTGCAAAGTAGTTCAATCTTTGCCCGATGATTCTGTTGGATGAAAACGGAGAACGCCTGCACACAGCTGCTTGAGGCAAGGGCGTCGAAAAAATGCTTCAGTGTGACTTCGGATATCTCGCAAACGTTAATGCGTTTGATATCCTCGGGGCAAGTCGCAGGACACGCCAGGTGTGATGACAGAGCCTGCAGGTCGCATTCTTTAAGAGAAAGCAGCTGCACGCGTTTGTAGCAGTCACCGCGTGCCAACTTCTCTGCCAGTGCTGATCTGGAAGAAAGAACAGGGGGACAGTGTTCTAAAAAACAGGAGGCTTCCGTCAGCCTAAGGTAATACAAACATAGCATATGTTATAGGCAGGAGGATGGCGTTAAAGAAAAAGAATCTGGAGTACCCAAAACGGAAAAGTGAAAAGTGTATCAAAAGATCCTAGGAAACTTGAAAAAAAAAACAAAGTAAATGGTAGAAGAAGCATACTATTTCGAAGAATGAAGGTGGGCTATGCACTAACTAGACTGCCAAAAGCTTTCCAAGCATGGTTTAGAATTGAGGACGCAGTCAGTACAACCCGGAATAGACTTAACCGGACGCATGAAGAGGGGTTGTGCGGCTGTGATGTTTAAAACGGTTCAGATATTTCCACAGATATTTCCACAGATGCCGGTGCAGAGATAATAACATGACGAGAAACTAGCCAAAAAATATGGACGCCGACAAAACAGCCCGTTTAACCGCCGAATAACGTTACTGATAAGCTGACGTTCATGCTTACATTGTGTCGTTAAATGAATGCTACGAAGCTGTTGCTGGGGCCCTATCCTATTTGATATGCATTTGTTGTGCAGTGGAAATAAACTGGGCGATCAAGGAAAAGGTAAGAAGTTGAAATTATCGCAATGCCTACGCTACGCTGCGTGCAACGCGAGTCTCAACGGAAACCTTAAGGCCCGACTACAATCAAACTTCCGAGGCGGCGCACCGACTCTCGGGGCTTTACTCGAAAGGGGCTTTATTCCCTATTTGGAATACCGAATTCTTCAAAACAGTAATTATCTCGGGGCTCCCACGTCCCGCACAATAGTATGGACTCCCGCGCACACGGGTCTCGAGGGCAACGAAGCGGCCGACGCCGCTGCCCGCACGCTCACTCTCCTGGCATCACCCTCGCCTCCCCCCGATGCGGACTCCGGCCTTAATCCGGCGTTTACCTTCAAGCAAATCATCCAGTATTACCAATTCTGCCACGCAATCTTTCCTAAGCCCTGCAAGGGCCTCACGAAGGCGGAGGAACACTTACTCCTTCGCCTTTATACTAAAACACTTCTGTGCCCGGCAGTAATCAAACAATTCGACCCTGCGTGCACAGGAGAGTGCCCGCACTGGAGGGAAAAGTCTTCGGATACTTACCACATGGTTTGGGCATGCCACTCAACTCTGCATCTTCCCCCTGTCCCCAACCCTACCCGGGAGGACTGGGAGGCGACTCTGCTCGGCTACTCTGACCTGGTGAGCCCACCTACCAGTTCAAAGGAACTGACCCTTAAGGACCGCTCCACTAGCTCCCTGTATATATTTTGAAAATAAAGTTTTTCAGTCAGTCAGCGCCGCATCGGGCGTCCATGACAGGTACGCATCTTCGTTGTCCGAGAGCTGCAGCTCGCGCCGCTCGCGTCTGGACACCCGCAGACTCACGCGGACACTCGCTACGATGGCGTTGATGATGATGATGGATTTCTATGGCGCAAGGGCATCTATGGCCAAAGAGCGCCATGCACAAGGTATTTTCGACCGCTCAAGGCGGGGTCTAAGACCTATTTCCCAAGCATTCCAAGGTAAAGAAGCCGAGCTCCACGCCAAGTGGAACCTTGTACCCGCTGTATCACCCGTGGGTACCCGGCGGCACTTAGGATCGAACATCGCACCTCCCGCATGCGACGCGGATGCTCAACCACTACGTCATCGCGCGGTCAGCTACGGTGGGGTTGCTAGAAGCAGTTCGACTGCAGAGAGTGCTGAGAGGTAGTAATTAGCGTAATAAAATTCAGGGGGCACTTTGGCGATGTAAAGAGCGCGAGGCGAATCCCTTTACCACGCCACTTTGACTGCTTCTGTTGCCGATTTTGGGGTTGGGTGGGCCAAATTTTAGGTCAGCCCGGTCAAAATTTTGGGGTCACCATGGTGTTCGCTATAGTCGAATTAGGCTGGACATCGATTTTGGTGCAAATTGGCCAAGGTCAATTTTGGGGTGTGACTAAGGCCAAATTTGAGGGTCGTCATGGTGTTCGCCATAGTCGAATTAGGATGGACGTCGATCTTGGTGCAAATCGGCCAAGGTCAGTGGGTGGGTATGACGTCACATCTAACGTCGTGACTTCCGGTTGGCGATGTAACGGACGGACAGGATCTCGGCCGGTAGTACGAGCCATTTAAGGCTTTCGCATTAAAAATGATCTTAATTTGAAATGTGTGCAATGTGTTAAGAACAGAAATAATTAAGCACGCCTTTTCAGTGTGGAACTGTATCTCAGCACTTGCATAACCTGCAGCGCCATCGACACTCGTTCACTCTCTGCCAGCATCCTGGCATCGCACCGTATGGCTCGTCAGCCATAGAGACGACCATTTTTTCCACTTCAGAAAGCAGTAATTCTCAGTTCAGCGTCGACACCGCCTTCAGTAAGCTACACTGGCAAACAACAAGCCGAATGAGCGGGTAGGTTACAGGAACACTGTGCTTGGAACACTGGAAGTCGAACGATCCGTCGGTGCGCCGCAAACTACGTGTGCAGCACGCGCACCAAATACCTGACAGGGACAGATCGAAGCGTCGACCCTCGCGCATGCGCAGGCTGGTTCTGACTGACGGGCGGTACGCCTGGCGCGAGGAGACGCGCGGTACAAGTACGTTTCGGGCTTTAAGCAGCAAAACCAGCCTGTTCAGATGTTTTCGCCTGGGTCGTTCTTCAGCAGGGACGCCCGCCGCACACATACTGTCGACGTGATCTGAAACCCGTGTGGAGTAACTGCCTTGCCATAACAAGAATACCGAAAAGAATAGCTGCTGCAAAGGAAAAATCAAGGGTCTCATGAACAGCTACGGAGCGTTCTTTTTAACATTGAAGTGATAATCCAATGCTCTATTTTCCTGTCTCCATGAACAACGATCTCGTTCTGCTATTCCTGTTTCAGTTGAAATGTACACGCCTTCAACGGGACGCCAGAAGTACAGCGTTCCGTAAAAGACGTATACGTTCCAACAAACTCCATGACGCTGAAAGTACAGCGTCACGAAGTAACGCTGACAAGGCCCCCATGCGCTTCGCTGCGCGCATTTATTTTATCGCTACAGTACATGGGGGCGGGGGTCGGTCCGTGCGTCGAGGTGGCCCAGTGCGTTTTGGCATTCGCCTACTGATACCGAAGTCATACCATTCCAGGGCAGCCTTGGCCGCTTCGTTTCGATATAGACGTAAAGCAAAATGTGCACCTGTGCCGTGCGATCTTTCAAACGTTAAATAACCCTAGCTGCCCTAAAAAATTCCGCTGTCCTAAACTATGTCATCGCTTATAGCACATGTTTCAATTATAGACGCTAGACACCACAATTTACAATTTTGCACATAACCTGCCATGCGCAAGCATCTCAAAATAGTAACAAAATTGTCAGCAGTATATGCTAATATGCACTCATTTCTGCACACAGAAAAAACCACTATACTAAACGTGACGTACCTCTGCGCCTTAGGAGCGTCAAATTCAGGAAGCACCAACTCCTGCAGTGTCTTGTTGGTGCAAAGCGCGTCGCAAAGCGCATAGAAGCCGCTCACCCCAAAGCTAGCTTCACTGACGTCCAAGTTTTCCAGCGTAGTGTTTTGCGATAGGGCCTCGGCCATGAGGATCAAACAGTGATCATCCAAAAAACAAGCAACCAACTCCAGCTCCAAGAGGCAAGTGTTCCTTGACAGAGCCGACGCTATGGATGTTCCGCAGCTCACTTCAATAACATCGAATTCAACTCGCAGTGTTCTGACGCTGTTGTTCACCTCAATGGCAGCAAAAAATTCTATTATGCTGCTGCTGTCATTTACACAATCTGCAGTCAGATCGAGCGCCATTAGGGTCACATTGGCCTTAAGGGCGGCTGAAATTGCACAGAAACTCCAATCTTCACTGTAGTGACCGGAAAATGTGATCGTTTTCAAAGATGTGTTGCTCCGTAGCATTGCACCGAGCGTATTGGATTCTATGGCGCAGTCATTACTCGAGCAGTGAGACACAAACACCGACTCGCACTTTTTCAGGCACTGCAGAGCGTCCTGCACGCCCTGAGACAGATTCGAGTAGGACAGCCGGACGATTCTGAGGGAGCTTGAGTTATTTCGCAGAAGAGTGACTACTCTGGACTCGACCATAACAATACCATCGCTAATGTGAAGTCGTTCGATTCCCCGAAGGGCATCCACATCTTCCTCCGCTAAGTAGAACATGGGATCTTCGGCATTGCACAAAGCGATGTCGAGGCATCGGATGTCCTTTCCTGCTGGACGGCGCAGGCGAAGACAGGCAGGGGCCTCGTCAGCAGAAACGGTGGTCTTGATACCAAGGTCATCAATGCAGCTGTGATGTTCGACAAGCCACGAGATCAGGAAAGCTGCCTCTGAGTGCATTGACGCGGCATTCGCCCGGCACTTCTCAACGGGGCCGTGGGGTACGTACCGGAGGCTGAGCTTTCCTAGACATGTCTCGGTAAGCTCGTAGTTGAGTCCGTAGAGGACGCGGTTCCATGACTGCAGCTCTGAGATGAGGCCACACCTGTCCAGAGGTCCTGAAGACGTGCATGTACTCTCAAAGTTTAGCTGGCCCTTCCAGTTTTCGGTTGTAATGGAGGCATTGTTGGCCATGGTTCAGCAGGAATCAAAAGCCCGGCGCCATGCACAGGGACGCTTCGGGCAAACCTGTTAAAGCTCGCCTGGACACGAAGGAACTCTTCATTTTCGGTGGTGAAAACGACGAGGAAAATTATTCGTCCACAGGTTTCGAAGGCGCAATTTGCGAGAAGTGTAGCGCTTGAAACTCTGAAAGCTAAATGCAAGATTGCAGTTGTGCATATGCATATGTCTGTAAATTTGTATCATATCCAAATCTGATCAGAGTTGTACTTGAGGCACAGACAACATGGTAGCGCACGAAGCAGCACAGACAACAGCATATCGTGACACCAATCAAAACTTATAGTGGATCGCGGCTGATGACGTTTGCGCCTCTGCATTTCGCCATCGGCTGTTGACGCAGGAATGAATTTAACGGCCACATGTTCACCCATTCCTATCCGCGAACTTTTTTTCCAATGCCTTCTTCTACACCACGTGAAAAGTTGAGAAAATATGGCACATGAAGAAAAATGTGCAAGTGTGGCATTCAAACCCATGCCTTATACATTTATGTGCCAATAAGTTCTCCGACAACTGGCTTATCACCACTTCTTTTCTCTTCTGCGTATCAGTATCATACAACATGTTCAGAAGAACCATCAGCAGGACGGGTCCGCGAGTAACGTATCTGCTTTGTATTTCTTTGTACGTAAGTAATTTGCGGCTTAGAAGCGTTGTGCTTTTGATTTAGAAGTCTTTCTTGCATTTCGTCCTGGCCTGCGCGCCCTGCAATGCCTCAACGCGCATTGCGAAATACGCAGTCCGCCGAATAGAAATATAAGTACCGGTGAGTCACCTTGAAGAAAGTAGATACAAGTGCACGGGCTTTCTGACTGCTGTCGAATAGATAAACGTCTCTGCCACGTGCAGATAAAATGGCATTGAAAGGAAAGGAGGTGAAAGATGCGAGTCACTGCGTGGAGCCCAGCCGGCACTTCGCGCATTCCTGCGGATAATGTGTTGCCTGCTTCGACGGCGAATTGAGAGCGACTGCGTCATGAACTCTTGGACTGTACAACGATAGATTAATGGCAGAAAAGCACCCCTCGGAATCGAGGAATCCAGTCACGACACAAGCACTGAGTGGACCCCAGGATCACGAATAGGAGAAGCGACGAACACTTATTTCAATGGCGTCTCCAGCCTGAAGTTCCGCCATGTCCTTGGTCAGTGATGGGTGGAGGAAGCTTTACCGGTGGAAGAAGTGTCGCATGATGTTGGCGCCGATCACTTGGTCCCCATTTTGAGTGAAGGAACGGAACACCCACAGCAAAACGGATGCATTGAAAGTTTTTTTTTTTAACTTACACCGCTCTGCGTCAATGGATACAAACAAAAGACCGGAGAAATACGCATGATTTATGAAGTGTGCGAGTCCAGCCGTAGCAATTACTAGATCGCAATTTTTTGTGTTTTTGTTTGCTTCCTGGCAGGCTAATGCGGTCCGGCCGCCGCGCCCGCACTGTTGTTCCCTGTCGCTGCAAAGCCATCGCGGAAGTTGTAAAACACCGGCTGTTGCAACATACAAGCCTTCAGAACGGTCCACAGCTACAGAAATTTAATTGCAGTTATCAGCCAGAAATTTTCAGTGTCTCCATGTGCTACAAGTGGTGTTGGAAAGCACAGGTAAACTAGTTTTTTCTTCACTCGAAGATGAGCACGATGCTGTGCATTTAAGGGTGCGCTATTGTCAATTCACAGTTCAGACAAAATATGTAGCAAGGTTAGAGTACCGTTAGTCAGGTCACATATTGACCCATTTGTGGTGTGTGCTTTGTGTGGATCCAACACAGAGGTTATGCACACAGGCTAAGAAGGACGGCATAGTGGACAACTGCGGATTAATTAGGCAACATGAGGTTCATTAGGGCGCGCTCAGTTCAGTTCCGCGGCCTTGTGATCAGCAGCCTACGCCCTATCCAGCCTACGCCCGAGCGCAGGCTGACTGGGCTTCATAGGGTGCAGCGGCCGCTATTCTCAGATAAACGCGTTCCTCAACGAGCCCAAATGT
Organism: Amblyomma americanum; assembly: GCA_030143305.2. NCBI lineage: Eukaryota > Metazoa > Arthropoda > Arachnida > Ixodida > Ixodidae > Amblyomma > Amblyomma americanum. The sequence goes on along the minus strand of JARKHS020005233.1, from coordinate 102,396 downwards.
TCTCCTGAGCGGTGAATAATGAAACGCCTTGTCTGGCTACGTAGGACTTGCCGCAAACCAATGAAATATCAAACACGACCACAGCACAGTAATCGAAAAGCCGTATCGCACGTTTCTGCTCGCATGCGTTCTTTCTTTCACAACGCGTGATGAGTAAGCAAGCCGGGCTAGTTTTTAGGAGCAGGAAAGACGAGGGTTAGATTCCGGCTGCACCGGTCTAATTTCGATGAAGGTTGAATGCTAGAGGCCTGTGTATTGTGCATGTCAGTAAACGTTAGAGAATCCCAGACGGTCGAAATTTCCGGAGCTATTCACTGCGGCGTCCCTCCTCGCGTGAGTCGCTTTAGGACGTTAAACCGCCATAAATCGTTAACCAAACCTAACTGCTCCAGCAGAAATGTTTCCTAGAAAAGCCGTCTAAAACGACGTTACTTTTGAAGGTTTACGCCGCGAGTTCTTGACTGAGTTAGTTAAGGCCCTCATTCGAGAAATGAAGGAGATGAGTTGAGCGACTTAAACATTGCAAGATAAAGATTCATGTGTAAAACTTTCAATGTCATAACAATGCACAGATATGAAAAACAAGCAATTAAGCAGAGTGTTCTGAACGCACCTTTCTATTTCGGAAGCAAAAACCCTGCAAACGCTATCTCTTTAACCTATTAGACCACGGTACAATCATTTTTCTTCGCAGAGTTTTCTTTGTTTCAAGTAGTTATTAAAATTCAGTGTTGTGGTAACGCGTTTCAAGTAACGGCGTTAGCGGCAACGCGTTACAAGTAACGGCGTTACCGGTAACGCGTTACTTTTTTCGGTAACTTAGTAACGTACTCGTTGCCATTTCGGAACTGTAACGGGTAACGTACTTACGTTAACATTTTTCGATAACGTGAGGTGTCACGTTACTAGTTACTTTTTGCTCCAGTTGTCATCCACTCCGTTCCCTTTTTCTAAAAAAAGCCCAGAACACTTAAAGTGATGTTGCAAATAAAGAAACAAGTGCTGTCGACGACCTTCGTTGCAGCTCGAATGCATGTCAGAAAACACCTGCCCTTCACGACGCACCCAACTAAAAAAAAAAGAACCGATGGCCATAAAGCACGAAACACGTGCGCGAATACGCATTCAAAGACTCGCCTTCGCCTACCTCCCCTTCCCAAAAAACTCACACACACAATTCTCTAAAGAGTGGAAGCATGCCGAGCATTTTGGAACATCACATTTTTCAGAATTAGTTCAGTGATGTTTTCTTTTGAAGTTAGAATTGATGATGAAGTGCCATTTTGTGTTTAATGCCACATTCAGAAGTTGGCATCACCATTTGCCACAGAGTTAGAATGCAACACATGTAACTCTACAAGCAGCTTTAGGCCACTATAACATTGCTAAGCTCCTGCACATTTGTGCAAAATATCGCGTAAAATGGTTGGTTGGGCTAGAAGTTTTATGTGAAATATTGGCTTTATAAAATTGTTATCTTGAGTTCTTGCAGCGAAGACGCACTAATTAAAATTTATAGCCATGAAGTAACGGCAAAGCAACGTGCGGTACTTTTTTTCGGTAACGGTAACGGTAACGCGGTACTTTTCTTTATAGGTAACGTAGGGCGGTAACGCGTTCCTTTTTTCTTAGCGCAACGAGTAACGTATTTAGTTACTTTTTTTTTCGGTAACGCCTGCAACACTGTAAAAATGGTACAAACTTCAATGGAAGTTTATTTGCATAAGCAGCGCCTCCTTTAGCAGAAGCTCTGCGTCCACTTGCTATTTTCTGGAACTGGAAGAAAGGTGGACTCACCACTTATGGATCTTTTCTCATGTGAATTTATGCGCGCAATGTGGAATCCGCATCCCTGAAGTTTACTTCGGGTGTTGGTATGTTATAGGCACTTATGCACCGCCTCTGCGAGCGGCATTGTCATGGCAACTATAAAATGGGAATGTGTACCACTTCTTCTAAATGGCATTTACATCGGTTTTATCTGTGACTCGCCGCTAAGCAAATGCTCATTCATTCATTCATTCATTCATTCATTCATTCATTCATTCATTCATTCATTCATTCATTCATTCATTCATTCATCTTTATTTGCAAGTATGGCTTGAGGCTCAAGGGATCAAATCGGAGGATTAGGCTACACCGCCTCTGCGAGCGGCATTGTCATGGCAACTATAAAATGGGAATGTGTACCACTTCTTCTAAATGGCATTTACATCGGTTTTATCTGTGACTCGCCGCTAAGCAAATGCTCATTCATTCATTCATTCATTCATTCATTCATTCATTCATTCATTCATTCATCTTTATTTGCAAGTATGGCTTGAGGCTCAAGGGATCAAATCGGAGGATTAGGCTAAGGTTAAGATGTGGAGGAGGAGGAGGAGGAGAAAATTTTATTCTATTCTGCGGTTCTGGGGCACCTTCAGAGATGTTCTTTCCTTTGTTGTATCCCCAGTAGTGCACTCCGTCGAGCTCGTCCAATTTTAATCATTGGTCGGTTGCTCTCAGTCCAGGGCTCCGCTGGCCACTGCCGTCCGTTGAGCTCGCTGTACCAGACTTTCTAGGTCTTTACAGCGGTCGTCTGACAGCAGTCTCTCCCATTGCTCCGCATTCGGGCTTGGTATTTTCCGTACCAGTATGAGTTTTTCGTCGCACCAGGCCCACTTCTTCGCGTACAATGTAGGGTGCATTTTCTTTTAGTAGAGAACGCGGGACTCTAAAGCGAAGACCTCCGATGTCCTAACCATCACCAAACCGTCCGTTCTATCTTTTGTGCGTTTGTTGTACGTGCCGTCCGAAGGGGCCACATGTCGTTGCACTGCCATCATCATGGGTGCAATGTGCGCTATTGAAGTAAAGAATGCTTGTTCTCTGCTTCCCTATTTTCGTGTTGAAAAGAAATGAAAATTAAATTATGAGGAATGGAAATGGCGCCGTAATTGTGCCACATATCTCGGTGGACACCCGAACCGCGCCGTAATAGAAAGGACGAAGGTGGCAGTGAAAGAAGAGAGAGAAAAAGAGGTGCCGTAGTGGAGAGCTCCGGAATATTTTCGACCACCTGGGGATATTTAACGTGCAATGACATCGCACAGCACACGGGTCTCTAAAATTTCTCATCAATAGAAATGCGAGCGCCACGGTCGGGATCGAACCCGTGTCTTTCCGGTCAGCTGCCGAGCACTATAGTTCGTGAGCAACCCGGGAGCCTACCTTTCGCGTCAGCGACTTTGTTAATGTATTTAATGCACCACAATAACCTTCGTCGCATTAGGCGGCCGCTAAATCTCCTTGCAAGGTTTAATATTTTCACCTTTTTATGATAGCGTTCAGCTACAGCTGTGATCACTTCGCAAGAAAAGCCGTGGTGGTAGTGGTGGAAAACGTTTTAATGCATAGAAAGAAAGTTTGGGAGCAGACCTCGCTGCATGTTCGGTATCCTGCGGGACGTAGCCGCTAAAACTGACTGTGGAAGATAAAACGCAGTACATGGCGATCAGGTTTGGTAAGATCCGATTTAGGCACCACCTGGTTATTGTTCAGTTCTTTCTGGAATGCGCCGAACAATGCGGAAGCAAGCTTTTCTCTGCGCTAGCAGATATGATTGATAGAATTCGAGAATTAATATCTAGAAACTGCAACGAAGCACTAGACGATAATTCGTGTACAAAAATCTAACCCTTCCAATGTTGTCCAAAACCGAAGTATTGATAAAATACTATTCATTCAGTCAGCGCAGCTGAATGCGTTTTGCTACATCTGAAACAGTTCTCTTTAAAAATTGCTCAGTAATTCTAAAACATTCCGTACCCCTTGGGCTGTAAATTTGCGGTGCAGGGTGCAGTGATTACTTGCCGGTAAAATTCCGGCAACTTAGAAGCCTGTACACATTGCTTGACGTTGATTGTGAAGTAAGCAGATTCTTAAAAGGATGCAAGCAATATTCAAGTTACTGCCAATAAAGATCATGAAACACTTTGCTGGAACATCCACTGTGCTTTGAACTCTTATTTCGCAGTGCTTTTTAATAGATTCTTTTTTAGTAACAACCAGATCAGCACGGGACACTGAATGATTCAAATCTCTCACATCTACACTGAGGGGCGAACCGGGTAGTAGCACCTCTCTACAAGAGGATATTCAAACCGCTCAGATCTTACTGCAAATAATGGTTTAATAGCAATTACATTAAGCCATTATTGCTAACAGATGTCCGAAACGACACATGACTTAATGCGTTGTGACCTCCAAGTCATAAAATTAGGGAACTTCATAGTTAGGCTCTAGCAGAGCGATAACAAAAAGCTAAGCTAGACGAGGAGACTCGAATTCTTGAGGTGACGGCTGGTGGCACGTCACCACTCAGCAGTTAGCGAATCTTAGTTTGTTCCGCCAACGTCAGGGTAGCGCACGGAAGACCGGCCCTTGATGTCGAGATTATTGTCCCTCAAGAACTTGTCTGCTGATGCGATTGCCTGCTTGACCTCGCGTTCGTTTTGCCCAGAAGTCTCTATCAGGTGTTCGACGAGGCACGGTGTCCGGGAGAAAAGCTTGAAGGCTTCCGCACACTGACTCTCTCTGATCCCCAGAACAAAGTCCGCAGCACGATTCAAGGCAGCCCGGTTCCTCTGCAGCGCATGGAAAATTGTGTAGCTTATGCTGTCCCATGCTGCCCCTTCAAGATCCACAATGGTCGGGTTGGCCAGCATCCCCTCGGACAGTCCTTCAATCGCTTCCTGCCGGTTCAGTTCTTGAATATACAGCGCGAGTGTTGTGACTGTTCTGTTGCGAGCGATAAAATTTGTGAGTGCTATGACAGCTTCCATTCCGGCGGTACTGACGGAAATCCTCAGTTCGTATATTCTCTCGTTAACTTCGATGGCGTTCAGGAGCTGTTGAATGATCCACCCGCGGTCCCTCTCTATCGTGATATCAAAGATGCTTATGGAACGGTTGGTCATGAGCATTTCGCAAAGTAGTTCAATCTTTGCCCGATGATTCTTTTCAATGAAAACGGAGAACTCCTGCACACAGCTGCTTGAGGCTAGGGCGTCGAAAAAATGCTTCAGGGTGGCTTCGGATATGCCGCAAACGTCAATGCCTTTGATATCATTGGGGCAAGTCGCAGGACACGCCAGGTGTGATGACAGAGCCTGCAGGTCGCATTCTTTAAGAGAAAGCAGCTGCACGCGTTTGTAGCCGTCACCATGTGCCAACTTCTCTGCCAGTGCTGATCTGGAAGAAAGAACAGGGGGACAGTGTTCTAAAAAACAGAAGGCTTCCCTCAGCCTAAGGCAATACAAACATAGCGTATGTTGCGTTAAAGAAAAAGAATCTGGAGTACCCAACCCGGGAACTCCGGATCGACTACGGATCCGGAGTTCCCGGGTTCGAACCCGACCACGGCGGCTGCGTTTTTATGGAGGAAAAACGCTAAGGCGCCCGTGTGCTGTGCGATGTCAGTGCACGTTAAAGATCCCCAGGTGGTCAAAATTATTCTAGAGCCCTCCACTACGGCACCTCTCTCTTCCTTTCTTCTTTCACTCCCTCCTTTACCCTTCCCTTACGGCGCGGTTCAGGTGTCCAACGATACATGAGACAGATACTGCGCCATTTCCTTTCCCTCCAAAACCAATTATTATTATTAGTAGTACCCAAAACGGAAAAGTGTATCAAAAGATCCGAGAAAACGTGAAAAAAAAACAAAGTAAATGGTAGAAGAAGCCTAATATTTCGAAGAATGAAGATGCGCTGTGCACTAACAAGCCTGCCAAAAGCTTTCCAAACATGCTCTAGAATTGAGGGCGCAGTCAGTACAACCCGGAATAGACTTAACCGGACGCATGAAAACGGGTCGCGCGGCTGTGATGTTTAAAACAATTCAGATATTTCCACAGATTTCCACAGATATTTCCACAGGTACCGGTGTAGAGATAATAACATGACGAGAAACTAGCCAAAAAATATGGACGCCGACAAAACAGCACGTTTAACCGCAAAATAACGTTACTGATAAGCTGACGTTCATGCTTGCATTGTGTTTTTAAATTAATGCTACGATACTGTTGCTGGGGAACTATGCTATTTGATATGCATTTACTGTGCAGTTGAAATAAACAAGGCGGTCAAGGAAATGGTAAGAAGTCGAAATTATCGCAATGCCTACGCTACGCTGCGTGCAACGCAAGTCTCAACGGAAGCCTTAAGGCCCGACTACAATCAAACTTCCGAGGCGCCGCGCCGCGTCGGGCGTCCAGAGAGGTACGCATCTTCGTTGTCCGGGAGCTGCACCTCGCGCCGCTCGTGTCTGGACATGCGTAGATTCACGCGGACACTCGCTGCGATGGTGTTGAGGACGATGGTGGATTTTTATGGCGCAAGGGCATCAATGGCCAGAGAGCGCCATGCACAAGGTATTTTCGGTTGCTCAAGGCGGGGTCTAGGACCTATTTCCCAAGCATTCCAAGGTAAAGAAGCCGAGCTCCACGCGAAGTGGAACCTTGTACCCGTTGTATAACCCGTAGGTACCCGGCGGCACTTAGGATCGAACCTCGCACCTCCCGCATGCGAGGCGGATGCTCAACCACTACGTCATCGCGCGGTCAGCTACGGTGGTGTTGCTAGAAGCAGTTTGACTGCAGAGAGTGCTGAGAGGTAGTAATTAGCGTAATAAAATTCAGGGGGCAGTTTGGTGACCTAAAGGGCGCGAGGCGAATCCCTTTAGCACGCCACTTTGACTGCTTATGTTGCTGATTTTGGGTGTGGGTGGGCCAAATTTTAGGTCAACCCGGTCCAAATATTGGGGTCACCATGGTGTTCGGTATAGTCGAATTAGGCTGGATATCGATTTTGGTGCAAATCGGCCAACGTCAATGTGTGGGTATGACGTCACATCTGATGTCGTGACTTCCGGTTGGCGATGTAACGGACGGACAGGATCTCGGCCGGTAGTACGAGCCATTTAAGGCTTTCGCATTAAAAATGATATTAATTTAAAATGTGTGCAATCTGTTAAGAACAGAAATAATTAAGCACGCCTTTTCAGTGTGGTCCTGTATCTCAGCACTTGCATAACCTGCAGCGCCATCGACACTCGTTCACTCTCTGCCAGCATCCTGGCATCGCACCGTATGGCTCGTCAGCTATAGAGACGACCATTTTTTCCACTTCAGAAAGCAGTAATTCTCAGTTCAGCATCGACACCGCCTTCAGTAAACTACACTGGCAAACAACAAGCCGAATGAGCGGGTAGGTTGCAGGAACACGGTGCTTAGTCTCACACCGGAAGTCGAACGATCCGTCGGTGCGCCGCAAAATACGTGTGCAGCACGCGCACCAAATACCTGACAGGGACAGATCGAAGCGTCGACCCTCGCGCATCCGCAGACTGGTTCTAGCTGACAGGCGGGACGCGTGGCGCGAGGTGACGCGGGGCGCAAGTACGTTTCGGGCTTTAAGCAGCAAAACCAGCCTGTTCGGATGCTTTCGCCTGGGTCGTTCTTCAGCAGGGACGCCCGCCGCACACATACTGTCAACGTGATCTGAAACCCGAATGCAGTATCTGCCTTGCCAAAACAAGAATACCGAAAAGGACAGCTGCTGCAAAGGAAAAATCAAGGGTCTCATGAACAGCTACGGAGCGTTCTTTTTGATATTGAAGTGATATTCAAATGCTCTAATTCCCTGTCTCCATGCACTATGGTCGCGCTATGCTATTCCTGTTTCAGTTGAAATTTACACGCCTTCCCCGTGACGCCGAAAGTATAGCGTCACGTGAAAGACTTATACATTCCAACAAACTTCATGACGCTGAAAGTACAGCGTCACGAAGTAACGCTGACAAGGCGCCTAAGCCCTTTCGTTGCTCGCCTTTATTTTATCGCTACAATACATAGGGGCGAGGGGCGGTCCGCGCGTCGAGGTGGCCCAGTCGGTTTTGGCATTCGCCTACTGATACCGAAGTCATACCATTGCAGACCAACCGTGGCCGCTTCGTTTCGATAGAGACGTAAAGCTAAATGTGCCCCTGTGCTGTGCGACCTTTGAAACGTTAAATAACCCCAGCTCCCCTAAAAAATTCTATGTCCTGAACTACTACATCGCTTATAGCACATGTGTCAATTCTAGACGCTAAACACCACAATTTACAATTTTGCACATAACCTGCCATGCGCTAGCATCTCAAAATAGTAACAAAACTATCAGCAGTATATGCTAATATGCACTCATTTCTGCACAAAGAAAAAACGACGTATACTAAACGTGACGTACCTCTGCGCCTTAGGAGCTTCAAATTCAGGAAGCACCAACTCCTGCAGTGTCTTGTTGGTGCGAAGCGCGTCGCAAAGCGCATAGAAGCCGCTTACACCAAAGTTAACTTCACTGACGTCCAAATTTTTCAGCGTAGTATTTTGCGACAGGGCCTCTGCCATGAGGATCAAACAGTGATCGTCCAAATAACAAGCAGCCAACTGCAGCTCCAAGAGGCAAGTGTTCCTGAACAGAGCCGACGCGATGGATGTTGCGCAGCTCGCTTTAATAGCGTCAAATTCAACTCGCAGTGTTCTCACGCTTTTGTTCACCTCAATGGCAGCAAAAAATTCTATTATGCTGCTGCTGTCATTTACACAATCTGCAGTAAGTACGAGCGCCCTCAAAATCACGTTGGCTTTAAGGGCGGCTGAAATTGCAGAGAAGTTCCAATCTTCATTGTAGTGACCAGAAAATCTGAGCGTCTTTAGAGCCGCCATGCTCCGTAGCATTGCAGTGAGCGTATTGGATTCCGTGGCGCCGTCGTCACTCGAGCAGTCAGACACCGACACCGACTCGCACTTTTCCAAGCACTGCAGAGCGTCCTGCACGCTCTGAGAGAGATTAGAGCAGGACAGCTGCACGAATCTCAGTGAACTTGAGTTATTTCGCAGAAGGGTGACTACTCTGGACTCGACCATAGCTATAGCGTCGCTTATGTGAAGTCGTTGGAGGCCCCGAAGGGCATCCGTATCTTCCTTCGCCAAGTGGAACCTGGGATCTTCGCCATTGCAGAAAACGATGTCGAGGCATCGGATGCCCTTTCCTGGTGGACGGCGCAGGCGAAGACAGGCAGGGGCCTCGTCAGCAGACACGGTGCTCTTGATACCCAGCGCATCGATGCAGCTGTGATGTTCGACAAGCCACGAGATCAGGAAAGCCGCCTCTGAGTGCATTGACGCGGCTTTCCTCCGGCACTTCTCAACGAGGCCGTGGGGTACGCACCGGAGGCTAAGCTTTCCTGGACATGTCTCGGTAAGCTCGTAGTTGAGTCTGTAGAGGACGCGGTTCCATGACTGCAGCTCTGAGATGAGGCCACATCTGTCGAGATGTCCTGAAGACGTGCATGTACTCTCAAAGTTTAACTGGCCCTTCCAGTTTTCGGTTGTAATGGAGGCATTGTTGGCCATGGTTCAGCAGGAATCAAAAGCCCAGCGCCACGCAGAGGGACGCTTCGGGCAAACCTGTTCAAGCTCGCCTGGACACGAAGGAAGTCTTCTTTTTCGGTGCTGAAAAGGACGAGGCAAATAATTCGTTCACAAGTTTCGAAGGCGCAATTTGCGAAAAGTGTAGCGCTTGAAACCTTGCAAGCTAATGGAAAGATTGTAAATACGCATATGTGTATGTCTGTAAAGTTATATCATACGCAAATCTGATCACAGGAGTACTTGAGGCTCAGACAACACGATAGCGCACGATGCAGCACAGGCAACACCATATCGCGACGCTAATCACAACCTAAGGTTGAGCGAGGCAGGTGGCGTTTGCGACGTCAGTTTGCGCCGTCGGAAGATGATGTAGTAACGAAAATCTGAAAATCTATATGCCTGTATTCTACGCGACAGCGCTGGCTTTCCATCGGCAAGTCCGCCGCATCAACCCCGACTTCGACGTTCAAGCAAACAGAGTAGCAGAGTCGATGGGTGCGTTGCTTTTGCCTCTGGTGTCTCCAGAACGCATACGGAGGGCGGTGGCAGTTCTTTGGTTATAGCTAATGACGACCTTTCTTCCGGGCCATTTGCGGGATTTCATGTGGCGCTTGGAATGGAGAATTTCGCCTACGCGTGACCGCCTGGAACGCTGGGGTGTTGTGCGGACAGCGCAGTGTCCTAAATGCCCTCTCCAAGAACCCGACCGGCCCATGGTACAGGAATGTGTTTTTGGAACGCGTGCCATGCCGAATTTTCAAGTCTGGGAGTGCGACGATTTTTAACGAGCAGTCGTTTTTCTCGCAGCTACTTTGCCTATGTCGCGATAGTTGCTGGGAATTTCACTCTCTGGTGCAATCGTTCTGAAGCTGTTGCGTCAGAACTCTGTAGCCGTGCTCATTTTCCGGTCATCGTGCGCCTACGTGGGGAGCTTTTGAGCTTCCTTTCGGAAGCGCTGTTCTTCCTTGGGAAGGAAGAGTTTCTTTGACAGCGGTCCTGCCCTTTCTTGTCCGTTTCAGACGGCCGTGTAAGAGTCGCTTTTCGGACGGTCTGGTTCGTGTAGCCGGGTCGTAATTATCACGTATTATAGCTTATTGTGGTCAAACAGTATAGGTCAACAACCCGGCCATTCTCATTTATTCACTTCATGTATATACTTCACCTAAACACATTTGATTCGCTTTTGGTGCCAGACAGTGTGAATGTATTCATTACTATCTTTTATTCGCTGTATATTATTTGATGTTTATCACTGCTCTCTTCATTGTACTCTGTCTGTGTAATTTTCACGACTGCCGATATGTATATAGCGACCCATTCTGTGTTGTGTCGTATTCTCGTGTTCTTAATTCTCACGTGGACACTGTTCAATTATCACCGCTCGGCACTTTCGTCGTTCTTGCGTCTCGTATCTGTTCGTTCCCGTTGTCAACGTCAAATAAAGTTTTTCTAACCACCACACGAATGAATTTAACGTCTACATTTTCACCCCTTCCTTTCCGCTAATTTTTTTCGGTTGTTCCTGCACACAACGAGTAAAGTTGAAAAAATACGGCACACGCAGAAAAATATAAAAGAGTGTCCTTCAAACCCATGCCTTCTACATTTACGTGTCAATAAGTACTCTGACAACTCGCCTATCACCTTTGTTTTTGTTTGTTGCAATCAGTATCATACAATATGTTCCGAAGAACCGTCAGCGGCAGAGGTCTGCCAGTAACGTATTTACTTTAGATTTCTGCGTACGTAAGCCATTTGCAGTTCAGGGAGCGTCACGCTTTTGATTTTGAAGTGTTGCATTTCATCCTGGTCTGCGCGCCTTCAAATGCGACAACGAGCAATGCGAAACAAGCACTGCGCAGAACAGAAAGGTCAGTACATGCGCGCCAGCTAAAAGACAGTAGAGACGCGTGCACGGCCTTTTCAACTGCCGTCACTTTAAGAAATGTATTTGCCACGTGCAGAATGATGTGCATTGAAAGGAAAGGGGGGGGAAATATGCGTGTCTCACCGAAGCGTGGCAGAGAAACGTCGAGCATGTCTACTGAGAATATCGTCAGATGGCGCTACATGTCAACGCAAGGAGGACAAGGACGGGGAGTTAGTACAGTGCCAGGAGTGCGACCGTTGGTGTTACTTAGATGATACAGGGTTCGGGAGCTTAGCCGAGGCTGGTGAGGCTAGCTTCGTGTGTAAGATGTGCAAGCGGTTTGGGGACGCCGTTCATGCGTTAAAAGGGGAATGGGAAGCTGGGTTTAATGCACTTAATGCGGACCGGCAGGTCGAACGAGAGGATCGGATTAAGCTGGAAGCTCAGGTCGCCGATTTGATTAAAAAGGAGGAGAATAATGCCGCCCTGTTGAAGCGAATGGTGGGCGAGATTAAAGAAGAGCGGGAAAAGCGGACCCAGCTAGAAAAACAGGTTGAAGCGCTCAGGTCGCGGCCGGCTGGGCACCCCAGTTCGGAGAAGTGTCAGGTGGAGGACGAGGCTCGTCGATCGTACAGTGCTGTAGTGCAGCGAGCATTTAGTGAGAAAAATGCGAACGAAATGAAAAAGGTTAAAGCGGGCATGGAAACTCGCGACAATAGCGTACAGCGGCAGGAGAGTCAGCTAGAGCGATCCGGAGGCCAACAGATGGAATTAGGAAGCGAACGTTTGGGGCACAGGAGAGTTCTGGTGGTCGGGGACTCGAATGTAGCGAGGGTTGAGGGAGGCGTTTTGACGGCAGTGAAGGCAGACAGGCGGGTGCAGGTGGAGGCTCAGTCGGGAAAGTGCATGGTGGATGCAATGGCCAGAGCCCGGGAGGTGGTGGTGGGTAGCATGGATGGCGAACACCTTGTGGTCATCCATGCTGGTCTCAATGATGTACTGCAGGGGAGGAGCCAGAATCTCGAGACGCAGTTGGAGGTGGGGATGTGTAGGCTTAGAGAGGCCTCTGAGAGTGTGCATGTGACCATATGCACAATCCCAGAGGTCCAGAGGCAGGCTCGCGAAACGGAAAGGAGGGTCGTGGAGACTAATCGGGTAATTAGGCTATTGAGTCGACGATTAAGATACGAGGTGATGGAGGTCAACAGGGAAGTGTACGAGGTTAGGCCCCACCCTTCTGCACAGGATGGCATCCACTACGGTGGTGCCACTGGCAAGAAGGTGGGTAGTAGGATAGGTCGCCAGGCAACAGCTTTTTTGGGGGGACCCAGAGCTCTGAAGGAACCAGTGTAGAGAAGGAAGAATTAAGATCAAACGGACAATGGAACCATAGGGGAAGAAAGAGACGCAAGCGCCAGGGCCAAGTTAATTCAGATATAGGTTTCATTAACATGCAAGGTGGCAGGAATAGACTGAAATGGGAGGAAATAGAAGAACAGTTAAGACAGGAGGAATTAATGGTATATGGTTTAGCGGAAACACATCTTAGAGACATGGAGCAACCACCCTGTAACCCAGACTACGCATGGGAATATTGCAATAGAACAGAGGGCAGCAGAAAGGGAGGTGGAATTGGGGCATTCATTCATAAATGTATGAATTTTCAAAGGGTTAGACTGGGATGCAGGGAACATTTATGGCTAAAAGGAACAGTGGCAGGCAAGCAAACACTCCTTGGCTTTGTATACCTGTGGACAGGGGTTAATGCCAAAGAGGAAAACAGGAAAATGTTAGAATGTATTGCAAGCGACATTGATGAGCTAGGAGGACAGGGCGAGATAATTATATTAGGCGACATGAATGCACACATAGAAGACCTGGATGGGTACACGGATTCGACAGGAAGCATGCTGCAGGACATGTGTGACAGGCATGATTTAGTTGTATGCAACAGCACCGAGAAGTGTGAAGGGCTCATAACATGGGAGGCGGGGAGTCTGCACTCGACGATAGATTATGCACTAATGTCACAGAGGATGTATAACAGACTAGGGGTAATGAGCATAGATGAAGATGGTTCCAGAAGTCTAGGTAGTGACCACAAGCGTATCAAGTTGAGCTTCAGAAGAAAAAGCAATGTAGGACTGAATCAAGATAAACAATCAGGGGGAAATTTTTACTCAGAAAAGCAATTGGAAGTAGCAGCCAAACAAATCGAGAAAGTAATTTTTGAGGATAGTGAAACAGAATGGACTTATACCAAATTAACTCGATTACTGGAGCTAGAGCTAGCTAAGGTGGGAGTAAAGCTAAAAGGGAAAAGATGCAAACCCAAGAGTTGGTGGGATGAGGAGGTCAAGAGGGCAATAGAAAAGCGCAAGGAAGCATCCAGGGAACACAGATATTCCAAGAAGAGGGGGGAACCAAAACCCGAAGTAGACAGAAAATGGGATACCTTCATAAAGTGTAGAAGGGACGCATCCTATTTGATTAATGAGAAAATTAGAAGAAAGGGTGCCCAATGGATGTCAAAAGTAAATAAAAAGGATAGAAAAGCAGCCCAAAAATTCTGGAAACATCTAAATGCAATGAGTAATAAAACTAGGCTAGAACAAAGGTTTATTGTTACAGATGAGGGTATTCGACTAGAATGGGATGAAGCAATAAAACACATAGGAACAAGGATGACGGAAAAATTTTCAGCAAAGCACGTGGTACATAATTTATCGAAGGAGGATAGACCGGTTACAGCAATAGCTTCACTTGAGCAAGGAGAGTGGGAAAGGGCAGAGAAGAAGGTTCCTAGTGGCACATCAACAGGACCAGATGGTATCCCGATTATGTTGATAAAGAAGTTAGGACCAAAATCCAAGCAAACATTAATACAGGTAGTGAACAAAATGATAGTGGATGAGAAAGTCCCCGATGAATGGCGATTAAGTAGAATGAACATGATATATAAGGGAAAGGGGGACAAAGCAGACGTAAGTAACTATCGCCCCATAACAGTGACGTCTGTGGTTTACAGGGTGGTGATGCAAATTATAAAGGATAGACTGCAGGCTTGGGTGGAGAACGAGGGGGTGCTAGGGGAACTACAGAATGGGTTCCGGAAACAAAGGAGGTTGGAGGACAATCTATTTTCATTGACACAGTGTATAGAAATTGCGGAAAAGGAACATAGGCCCTTATTGCTAGCATTTCTGGATATTAGGGGAGCCTATGACAACGTTACTCAGGAGCATTTGTGGGACATATTGGGCACATTGGATGTGGAAAATGGAGTAATTAATCTTTTAAAAGATATATATAGAGGTAACAGAGTGCTCATAAAATGGGAAAAAAATGTATCAGGGCCTGTAGAGATACAGCGGGGGCTTAGACAAGGATGTCCTCTGTCCCCTTTGTTGTTCATGTTGTACCTGCAAGGTTTGGAGGCCAAGCTAGAGGGGAGCGGACTAGGTTTCAACCTATCTTTTTTCAAGCAAGGGGAATTGATTAAACAGACATTACCGGGACTAATATATGCGGACGATATAGTGATAATGGCTGACAACAAGGAAGACCTGCAGAAGTTGTTAGACATATGCAGTACAGAGGGAGATAGATTAGGCTTCAAGTATAGTAAGGAAAAATCTGCAGTCATGACATTTAATGAAGAGGGCGGCGAGCATAGAATACAGGAGTTCGTGCTAAAGGTAGTGAATGAGTACAAGTATCTTGGGGTGTGGATAAATAACAGTGTTGAGTATCTGACAGAGCATGAAAAATATGTAATGAATAAAGCTAGTAGGAATGCAGCTGTCATGAAAAATAGGGCACTGTGGAATTACAATAGGTATGAGGTGGTAAGAGGGATCTGGAAAGGGGTGATGGTCCCTAGCCTGACCTTCGGGAATGCGGTCCTGTGTATGAGGCCAGATGTTCAAGCAAGGCTGGAAATTAGGCAACGGGGAGTAGGGAGGTTAGCTTTGGGAGCACATGGCAATACACCAAATCAGGGGGTACAGGGTGATATGGGATGGGCGTCTTTCGAGAGCAGAGAGGCTAGCAGTAAGATAGCATTTGAGGAACGATTGAGAAGGATGGAGGAAAAGCGGTGGGCTAGGAAAGTTTTCAGATACCTGTATATAAAGAATGTTGACACGAAATGGAGAAAGCGAACTAGAAAATTGACAAGCAAATATCTGGACAGCAGTAAGGGGGCAAATCAGCAATTATCGGTTAAGAAAAAGGTTAAAGGAACAGAGAGAGCTTTGTGAAAAACAGGGATGCTGACGAAATCGGCACTAGAAACATACCGGACCTTTAAACAGGAAATTGTCAAAGAAAATATCTATGATAATTGTAGGGGAAGTTCTTTGTTGTTTGAGGCCAGGACTGGAGTTTTGCGGACTAAGAAGTATAGAGTCAGGTACCAGGAGATAGACACTTTGTGCATTGCGTGCGGAGAGGAGGAGGAAACGGCTGAACACTTGATACTTTTCTGTAAAGGGCTTCACCCTACAGTGGAAGGCAGCGGGGCTGACTTACCCAAGGCATTGGGGTTTAGGGATAGTGAAGGGAAAGTGGATTTTAAGAGGTTAGAAGTAACCAAGCGAAGGTTATCTGATTGGTGGCTAAAAGCAAGACAGGAGTAAAATTTCACAAGACATGGCTAGGTGGCTTGAGCCACCGCCCGATGTAAAGGGTTCAGCCGTATCCATCCATCCATCCATCCATCCTGCCGTCATTATGAGTGCATTGGGTGCCACTGAAGAAAACAAGGCATGTTCTTCGCTTTCGTGCTTTCGAGCCGGCATTCTCAGACATTGAGCCTAAATCTTCGGTTCTAGAGACATTCTTTGATATAACTATACGTCCTTGCACCACAATTGCTGTCCTGTAAATTTTGGAGTATATCATGTCTGACATTGTCAAATGCACCTTTGAGGTCTAATGTTAGAATTGCCCTGGTGGTATAGCCTTTGGGTTTGTCGATTATTTCTTATTTTAGCTGAAAAAGTATGTCCTTCGCTTCCACGCTTTCGTGCGGGCCGCACTCTTGTTTCCTGCATTCTCGCTGCTTAGTACCCCGATGACGACGCAACACACCACTGCAACAGTATGGTTATCTAATTTTTTTTGGTCCAGAAAGCTGTGTCTAGAATTTTTCAGCACTGGAGCAGCTTCACCCTTTTCGGTTGAGTAATGTGACACCTGACGTCATGCTTGACATCAGGAAATTTTTGCCGGGCAGAAACGCGGAGTCACGTGACACAACGATAACGCCTTTGCCCCTCTTTCTGCTACTATTACCTCTCGTGTTTCCCAAAGGACAGGGAAACCAGTAACAATAGCAGCAGCAGCAGCAAGCAGTTCTCTCCGAGTTCAGTAAGAACTAATAACGCAAACCAAAAGGAAAAACAAAAGACACCAGGCTGAGTGGGACACGCCAGAAATTGAAACTTATCTTATTGCGGAAGTTGTTCTGTATCAGAACGCTGCCTTCACGTCTGTGCAGTTTTTTGTGCTATAATCAGGGAGGCGCCGCTCCTTTTTGCCACGGCGATGGAAGTGGAGGCTGCTGTGCCTCTATTGGAACCCGGTGGGTCGGCAACAGCCGCCCAGAGGAAGCGCCTGCACCGCCAGAGTGACTCGAGCAGCCAGGGCACTGTTGTGTACTCGGTGCCAAGTGAAGACTCCTCGTCCTCGGCCGACGACGGTTTCATACCGGTTGTTGGCAAGAAGGCCAAGCGCAGACTGCGTCGACAAGCCGAATCGTCCTCATCGAGCACGTCAACGGTGTCCTCATCAAGAACGACAACGATCATCACGGCGCGAAGTTCATCAGCGCATACAGCCTTGTTTGTGCCGTTGAACTCAACGGACAACGTGAACCTACTGAACAGGCAAGCCATCTCTATTTATCTGGAGAGCCTTGTACCGGGAGGCATAAAAGATGTCAGAATCAACCCGTTCAAAAATGTCATTGCCATTGATGTGGTGGAGCGAAGTTCACTAGAGAATTTAACCGCAATCACAAAACTCGGCAACATCAGTGTACGCCCTCTTATTCTCCAGGACAGCGGCACTACGGCTGAGTAATCTACAACGTCGACATCACCATCTGTGATGCAGATTTACCCATGTTGATCAAGCCGGCAACCGACGGCATTTCCATCATTCAAGTTCAGCGGTTAGGCAGATCTCCATGCATCAAGCTGACCTTCAAGGGTGACTGCATACCATCGTACGTGAAGGTTGGGCACTTTCGTCATCCAGTTCGACCTTTTGTGCCTAAGCCACTTCAATGCAGGCAGTGCATGAGGAACGGCCACGTGAGCGGCGTCTGCATCAACTCCATCGTGTGCCCGCGATGCTCCGAGTCACACAGCGGTGATGTTTGCCGCGCGACTACCTTGAAGTGCGCCAACTGCCACGGCCCTCATGACTCTTCCTCGAAAGACTGCCCCCGTCTAAAGACCGAGCGGGCGGTACTGAAGCAAATGGTACGAGACCATTCTACGCACAAACAAGCCGCCGCAAAGGTGCGACGACGTCGTTCGCGCCGCCGATGGTCGTCAAAGAAAGCAGTCACATTTGACAATAATGCCCCAAACCCAACTGCAGCTTGTCCGCCTCCACCAAAAACCGTACCAAATCAAGGGAGCCCGGTGCTTGGTGAGGCTGGACCTGCTGCCTCAGATGCAACTTGGCCACCACTGCCAAAGCCTTCTACGCCTACTGCGTCAGGGATGTTGGCGCACTCAGGGCAGTGTGCAGCGCCTACGACTGATCCAGCCAACAGGCACGATCAATGCCATGGCCCAGATATGCAAGTGATTGCAATGCTCACGACACTAATGAATGCCATGCGGGCTCTGCTTTCCAGCCTACACACGCCAGCAGCAAATAGCGCACTTCAAGTGCTGGACGCGCTACATCCAGTTCTTGCGGCTCTACAGTAGACGGCATCATGGCTCCTTCGGACCTGTCTTTTCAAAAGAAAGTCAAGCAAGCTTTCATTTTCCAATGGAATGCTCGTGGGCTCCAGTCCCGGATTTCCGATTTACGGCACTACGTCTACGAGAATCACTTCCCCATTCTTGTGATTTGTGAACCGAACACCCCGGCAATTTTGCGAATATCCCGTTACGAGGCATTTTCATCACCCACGTGCAACAGATCCAGCAAAGTCATCGTCTACACTCGACGTGAACTTACATATGTGCAACATTCAGTTCCTCCGAACGAAGACAATCAGTACGTTTGCCTGACATTGAAGAGCCGTGACCTGACGTTTACGCTACTTGCGGTGTACTTGGCGCCATCAAGTCGTTTCGACGCCAGAAGGTTGAGTGGTTTGGTGGCAGCTACACCTGCTCCGTGGGTTATTATGGGTGACTTCAATGCTCATCACACCATGTGGGGAGGCGTTAGGATGGACGTTAGGGGAAGGCAGCTTGTGTTCTTCGCCTCTGACCATGACCTCCAGTGCCTGAATGACGGAAGCCCGACCTATAAACGAGGGGTAACTTATAGCAGCTGCTTGGACTTGACTTTCGTTTCAAAGTGCCTTAACAACAGCGTCCGGTGGTTTTCGGTTGTAGAAACGCATGGCAGCGACCATATCCCAACCTATCTGATTATTACCGGCCATTCCATATTTTCCCCAGCCACGTGTAGGCAGCGCATGGACTGGACAGTTTTTAAATTACTTATGGAGGCTGCTTGCGCAGAGGGCTTCTCTACCGGTCTTGAACAAAAAATTAAAGAGGCCATGGAACACGCCACCTGCCCCTTTAACCCTGTCGCTAACTACACCAATTTTGACTTCGAATTGCAGCGACTGCGATCACAACGGCGCAGGGCAGAGCGCAGATACCGACGCACAAAGTCGCGCCTAGACCTAAGAGATGCTAGGCGCATACCGAAGAAGATTCAGCGCAGAATTCAGGCACTGCAAACACAACGGTGGAGGACATTTTGCCAAACACTTGATCCACGGAAGCCTTTGTCACGCGTTTGGAGTTTAATTCGGGGTCTTCGCACGTACCCTCAACAGCGCTACCCGTTCAAATCCGTAGCGCTCCACCAAAGGCGCAGTGTGGTTGAGGTAGCCGAAGATTTCTGCGCAAGAATAACAGGCCCTCCGAATCCAGGTGCAACGCTGCACTGCTACAATGTTCCACCCTCACGGGATTCTCGGATGGATGCACTATTCTCCATGGAAGAACTTGATGCTGCGCTGGATTGTTGTAGAAGGTCATCATCACCAGGGCCCGATGGTGTGACGTACTCCGCACTTGCCAACCTTGGCCAAGAAGCTCGACGGGCTCTTTTGGACACTAATAACAAGTCATGGACTGCTGGCATAGTTCCTCATGATTGGAAGACCAGTCGTCTGGTTCCACTTCTTAAGCCGGGGAAATCACCGCTCGACCTTTCATCATACCGTCCAATTGCACTGGCCAGCTGCGTCGGCAAAGTCATGGAAAAAATGCTGCTCACACGCGTGGAATGGTACTTGGAGTGATATCAGATTTATCCAACCTTCATGTCTGGGTTCCGACGGGGCCGCTCTTCTATCGACAACGTGGTTGACCTTGTAACGTCGGTTCACCACAGCAAAAGTTTGAAAAGATTGACCGTGGCATTGTTTTTGGATATCAAGGGTGCGTACGACAACGTAACGCATCAGGCCATTTTGGACGCAATGGAAGCTGCCTAGATCGGAGGCTGCACGTTAAGCTGGATACGCAGCTATTTGTCAGAGAGGTCGTTTTTTGTCCTGGCTGCGGACGGACCAACGTCCTTACACCGAAATTCGCGCGGAGTCCCTCAGGGTGGAGTGCTGAGCCCAGTTCTCTTCAACCTTGCTCTTATCGGCCTGGTCGACGTATTGCCACAATCTGCTCAGATCTCGGTATATGCAGACGACATCTGTATTTGGGCATCAGGGGTGACCCGTCCTCAAGTTCGTGCAAGACTTCAAAAAGCGGCATCGATATTGACATCCTATCTTCGCTTGCAGGGCCTGAACATTTCGACCGAAAAGTGTTCTCTTGTGGCGTTCACACGCAAAATAATGTCACGTTACACCATTCGCATCAATGGCGAAGCCATTCCCTATGAGAGAAGCCACAGATTCCTTGGTGTTGTCATCGACAGGAACCTCTCGTGGAGTCCACATATCTACGACATGAGAAAGAGACTATAGTTTCGATTGTCCACGTCCTCTCCTTCCTCGGGGGAAAGTCCTGGGGCGCATCAGTGCGCTCGATGCTACAACTGTACCGTTCCCTATTTCTGGGCTATATGCCGTACAGTCTTCCGATATTCAGTTCCATTAGAAAAACAAATATCAAGACTCTTCAAAGTGTACAAGCGCAAGCTCTCCGTATCTGTCTTGGACTGCCTAAATGTGCATCAACAGCAGCAACTGTTCTTGTTGCCCGGGAACATCCTGTTACTACATACATTGCTGTTGACACCATGAGAACACATATTCGGCACCTCACACGGGTTCCCTGTCATCACCTCGCAACACTCCCAATAATTAGGCCGCGTACTGCATTCGCCAAAGTCATTGAAGCCATCGCGCATATCTTCCATCGCAGTTCACCCCTGCGTCAAGACTGAGCTCACCCTTATGAAGTCTTCGTGAACCTCGGGTTCACCTCTATATTCCTGGCATTACAAAGAAAGCTGGTGTATCACTGCCCGCTCTCAAACAACTGACATTCAATCACCTGCATTCTTACCACAGTCGCCGCATACATATTTACACAGATGGATCAGTTCACTCGACCAGTTCTGCGGGGTCGGTGGTGATACCGGCCAGATCCATCTTCATGAAAGTGAAGACGACCTATCCAACATCTTCAACTGATGCGGAACTCGCAGCCTTGCGGGCTGCGGTAGAGTTCATCAGTCAAGAACTTCCACATGACTGGACGGTTTTCACCGACTCTAATGCAGCCCTTCAGGCTCTGCAAGCTGCGCTACGCCGCGGGTCGCAGGAGCAACTTGTTGCTGAGATCCGTCTACTGTACCACGGCACCGTTTCCAAAGGTCATGACATCATTTTTCAATGGCTGCCAGGACACTGTGGTATTAACGGTAATCACCAGGCCGATGCGCCTGCGCGTTCTGCTCACAACGACGGACTTCCAGTGAGGATCCCAATATCGAGACCTGACGCTGCGTGTGGGCTTCGCCCTTTGGCGCTGGAGCTCACACTTTCAGCGTGGAACACGGGAGAGTTTTGCAACCTCCGCCTCAAAGCACTGGACCCTGAACTGCGCCTTCGTCTTCCACGTAACTTAGAACGTCGCGACGCAACACTGTTTTGCCGTTTATGGATCGGTGTTGCATTTACCAATTACTATGCTTTCCGGATGGGGATGGCCGACAGCCCTGCCTGTGAGACCTGTGGTTGTGAGGAGACCATCGCTCATCTTCTCTGTGAGTGCCCTGCATTTGCGAGTGCAAGACATACACTGTGTTTTGCCCTGGACCGCCTTGATCCTCGCCCATTAACAGAGCAAAAGATCATCGGTCCGTGGCCACAGCAGTCGACTGCCCTCAAGGCATACAAGGCACTCTTTGCCTACTTGAGAGCGACTGGATTGAGTGACAAATTGTGACAGCGTTGTGCGTGTGTGTGTTATGCCATTTTTCCCTTCTCTCTTCCTCCTTTTCGTCCCCTAATCCCTCTTCCCCAGTGCAGGGTAGCCAATCGGAACCCCTTTCTGGTTAACATCCCAGCCTTTCCCTCCTCCTCTTTATTTTTCCTGGCAGGCCCACGCAGTTGTTTCCTTTTTATCCAGAGCCGTGGTGGCAGTTGTAAAACACTGGCTTTTTCGACATACAAGTCCTCGGTTCGGTCGGCTGCTGCAAAGATTTCATTAAATTTATGAGCCTATAATTTTCAGTGCAGAGTCGTACTACAAGTGCTCGTGCAAACCACAGGCTAACTCCCTTTGTCATTGCTCCAAGATGAACACATCTTCTATTTAAGAGTCAGGTCGTACAATAACCCATTTGAGGTATTCGCTAATGACACTGCCTTGCTAAGTCACTCAGGATAAGAATTGGAAACCATGATCACTGAGTTAGGCAGAGCAGAACGGTTGGTCAAAAAATTTAGATGCAGAAAACCAAGGTAATGTTCAACAATCTGGCAAGGAAACAGCAGTTCACAATTGGCAGCGATGGGCTGGAAGTGATAAAGTACTTAGGGCAGGCAGTGACTGTTGATCCAGATCATGAGAGGGAAATAACCATAAGATTTATAATGGAGCGGAGCGTATATGTTAGGTTCTCTCAGATCATGAATGGCAGTTTACCAATATCTCTCAAAAGAAAAGTGTACAACAGCTGCATCTCACCGGTACACAGCTATGGGGCAGAATCGTGGAGGCTAACGAAAAGACTTCAGCTTAAGGACAACGCAGCCAGCTATGGAACAAAAAAAAATATAGGTGTAATGGGTGTAACGTTAAGAGACCGGAAGCGGGCAGAGTGGGTGAGGGAACAAGCGCGCGTTAATGACATCCTAATTGAAATCAAGAGGAATAAATGAACTTTGAACGGTATGTAATGCGAAGGTAAGGTAAGATAAGATATGAAGGTAACCGCTGGTCCATAAGGGTCACAGTGTGGATTCCAAGAGAAGGCAAGTGTAACAGGGGGCGGCAGAAAATTAGTTGCGTGGATGAAATTAAGGAGTTCACAGAGATATGGTGGCCACAGCTGGCAAAGGACAGGGTTAGTTGGAGAGGCAAAGGTGAGGGTTTTGCCTTGGAATGGGAGTAGTCAAGCTCATGATGATCATGACGAAGGTATGTGCTTCGTGGGGTTTAAACGTCCTGAAGATGCACATGGGCTATGAAGACGTCATAGTTTACAACTGCGAAATAATTAGGCAACATGTGGTTCTTTAGGACGCGCTTTCGCATTTTGTGTCCATTGAAATGCGGCTGTCGCAGACGGGATTTGGTTACGCGACATTGGGATAACAGCCAGCGCCTAGCTGATTTTTTTAACAGATGCGTGGTCATCATCATAAAAACTTCATTATTATACCTGAGATATCCAGCGAATGCAGGCACAAGCGTCTGTAAGAGTAAAGCTTTGTAGGAGGCTAGTTGGTCGCACATACTGAGACTGGGGAGCGCTACCATCAAGACAATGGGGCAACACCACATAAGAACACCACGAGACACGAGCGCTCGTGTCTCGTGGTGTTATGTGGTGTTGTCCTTTTGTCTTGATTGTAGCGCTCCCCAGTCTCAGTCTGTAAGAGGGCCACAAGTGATCGCAACCAAACGTCAGTCGCAGCCAAGGCAAAGAAAGGGCGTACGTTTCCTGGCTGCGCCGTGGTACTTTATCTGGTAGTTTGGTTTGGCTTGTGAGGGTTTAACGTCCCAAAACGACTCAGGTTATGAGACAGGCCGTAGTGAAGGGCTCTGGAAATTTCGACCACCTGGGGTTCTTTGACGTGCACTGACATCGCCGGTACACGGGCCTCTATAATTTTGCCCCCATCAAAATGCGACCACCGCGGCCGGGATCGAACCCGCGTCTTTCGGGTCAGCAGCCGAGCGCCGTAGCCACTGAGCCACCGCGGCACAATATCCGTTAGTACAGTTTTACTTCTTGCAACTAGTTAATAAAAATTATACTAAGTTCACTGGAACTTTAATTGCTTATTCAGCGCCTCTCTTAGGAGGACCCCTGCATCTGTTTTATATTTTTGGACCAAAAAAAAACGTGTCCACTGCGCTTATTGATGATTCGCATCTGCGAAGTTCACTTGGTGTGCTTGTACTGAAGACAGTAGTCCGCCGTTCGCCCAAATGGACTGGCATCCGTTCTGTTTGTGATACCATACTGCTTCCGCAATCCAGGAACGTTTCGTTCGGGCTCTCATTCATTCATTCATTTTAATTTGCATGGATGGCCTGAAGCTTAAAAAGGGAATTGAGAGTATTAGGTGCGGGTTAGGCCTCGGGACACAAAAATGAAGTCCACAGTCCGGCCTCCTAACCTTCATCTAGCCTTACGCGTATCTTGTCTGCGATTGTTGTATGTGTCGTCAGATGGCGCTACATGTCATGCTCTGTCATCAGAATGAATGCATTGTGCGCTGTGCAAAAAGAGAAAAGCGCGTACTTTCGTGCTGGCCTCAATATTTTGTTTTGCACCGAGAGGCGTGGCTTGCAAAGCACTTTTCAGCACTAGAGCAGCGTCACCCTATTCGATTCACCAACGTGCAGATTTCGTCAAAATATTTTTGCTGGGCGATAACACGCAGTCAGGGGACACTACAAAAGTATAGTTAAAGAAGCGTTGCCCTTTTTTTGCCACCATTGGCTCCAATCCTATGAAACAATTGGAATACCAACAACAACCGCATTAGCAAGCAGTTTGCTCGGAGTTACACTAAGAACAAATAGCGTTAACGTAAAAGACTGAGAAGAGAGACGAAGCTGAAGAGGCGTGCCACAAATTTAAACTGAGTTTATTTTCTTCCCGTGGCACCATACCAAGCCAGCGATTAAAATAAAAAACGCGCCAAAAAGATAGAAGTTAAGCGAAGTATTGATGCAGATTGCTGCGTCACTGACGCTTGGAAATCCCATTTTATTTAGACGGTGCTCACGTGCTCCACTGTAGCTGCTTAAACCTTGAATCGCGATTTCCTGAAGTTCACGGTGCTGCTTGGGAGGCGATCCGCTAGAATTTCGCGTAGAGCTTCTATCGTGTTTTCAAGAATCATAGTAATCCTATTCTGGTTTATCAACATCTTGATGGGCAGTCGACTTTGGTAATGTTTGCGAAGTTTTCAGCTTCGTCGCATTACACGGAGGCGTATTATCCTCGCGAGAATTTATATTATTCACCCAGTTAAAGCTCTAAGTCACAGCCGTGAACGCCACGAAAGAAAAAAAAAGAAACGACAGAACGTAGCTGTTGAAACTGATTGTGAAAGCTAGGACCCATTGCACGGTGATCCGGCCTGGCAAAACCTGGTTTAGGCAGCCTTTCAAAGTCGCGAATCGTATGCAAGAAAGTCTTTCTGTGCTCTAACAGATAATTGGCATCTAAATCCATGTCACTACCTAAAAACTGCAAGGAACCACGTGACGGTAGATCCTGCGCAAAGCGCTATTCTCATGTTGTCTTCAAACTGATAAAATACTGTTCAATCTGCGCAGGTGAAGGTGTTTTATGTTAAGATGGAGAGTTGGTACTTAAGCAGGAAAGCGCGTTGTGCCTCTTGTTCGTCCCTTGTTTCCGCGTTGGTTTGAGTTCTTGGGTAAGGTGTTTTCGCTCGGGTAAAACAACTAAAAAATTTCTCTCGTATCCTGAAACATTGAGTGCTTCTAGAGACGTAGACCCGTTGTCGAGAGTTCAGTTATTACCTGCCGCTAAAATTCGAGCAACAGAGAAACGTGTGCAATTCTATAAGCAAATGGTTTAAAGAGAAGCCAGCAGCATTCAAGTGAAGCAGATTAATGAAGCGTTCTGTTGGCACACGCACTGAACATAGTTCATTCCACAATGCCTTCTAATGCATTCCCTTGCGTCATCAAACAGTTCTGTGCGACGCGCTGAACGAATCAAATCTACCACATCTAGAAGTAAGGCGTGCAGTATAGTAACAACGCTATTCAACAAGCGTACATTATTGCAGATAAACTTTATTGCAGATGAAGTGTGGCCAAACAGTACACTCACATATTTCTGCAAATACTGGTGTAACAAATAGAAATAGGAGTGCCTAAAACGGCACTGCACTAAAAAATTACATTACAAAAAGTTATCAAACTTCATAATTAAGCTTTGGCTGAGAGATCACAGAAAGCGAAGCTAGCCGGAGGACCTTAGAAATCTTGAGGCGACGAAAGATTGCACGTCAGCACTCGGCAACGAAACGATTTAGCTGCGTTTCTCTTACGACAGGGCGCCACACCGCAAAACAGTCGACAAGTCCTTCATGTCGAAAATATCTTCTCGCAAGAACTTCTCTGCTGATGCGATTGCCTGCTTGACCTCGCGTTCGTTTTGTCCAGAAGTCTTCGTGACGAGTTCGACCAGGCGAGCCGTCTTGGAGAAAAGCTGGAAGGCTTCCGCACACCGACAGTCTCTGATCCCCAGAACGAAGTCGGCAGCACGATTCAAGGCAACCCGGTTCCTCTGCAAGGCTTCAAAAATTGGGTAGCTCATACCGTCCCAGGCTGCCCCTCCATGTTGCACAATGGTCCGGTTGATCACCATCCCTCGGGAGAGCTCTTCAACGAGGTCATCCCGGTTCAGTCCTCCCATCCAAAGCGTAAGCGTAGTGACTGTTCTGTTGCAGGCAATGAAGTCCGAGACTGCTGAGGCAGCACCCATTTCGGCGGCACAGATGGAAAGCCTTAGCTGGCTTATGCGTCCGTTAGTTTCAATGGCCTTCAGGAGTGGTTGAGTGATCTGACCATTGTCCTTCATGATGGCAATTTTGAGGTTGTCGATGGACTTGTTGGCCACGAGCATATCGCAGAGGAGTTTTATCTTTGACTGCGGATTTTCCTCGATGGAAACGGTGAACGCCTTTACATGGTTGCTGGAGTTTAGGGCATTGAGGAAAATCTTCAGGGTGGTTTCGGAGAGGCTGCAGAAGTCGGTGTCTGGGAGCTCCTCGGGGCACGTCGTAAGACATGTCAGGCGGGTTGACAGCGCCAGCAGATCGCACTCGTCCAGAAAAGACAGCAGCACGCGTCGGTAGCCGTCACCGTGCTCCAACTTCTCCGCCAGTGCTCTCCTGGAAGAAGGATAAGTGCAACAGAGTTCGATAAAAACAAGAGGCTTCTCCTCAGCCTAAACAAACCATACACGTGCTTTCAGCAGGAGGATAGCGTCAGCTTAAGAGAGAACCCGGTGCAAACAAAGCCGGTGAACAAAGGAAACACTAGATGGAAAATGCAGTTTTTTTCATGATTAAAGATGCACTAACTAGCACGTGTGCAGTTAGTGCACGACCAGAACAAACGTGTTCTATGGCAGAACGCTCAGTCAGTAGAACGCGTGAGAAAGCCGTACGTCTGAAGAGTTCTAGTTAGGCTCTAGTCATTAAAACCCTCCCAAAATTGCCACGCCGCAACCTCCAAAAGAGACGATCTAACAATACAGACCTAGCAATAGCTGCAGAATTACGCAACTATAAGCTGGTGGTATGTCTGCACTGTCGTGAAACGCTACCGCGTCTTGCTCCGGCTGTTTCCTACCTGAGCGGCATTTCTTGCGCAGTGGTAAGAACTGGGCGGTCAAGGGAAGGCTTAGAAGGTGACATATACGCTATGTTTATGCTACGCTGTGCACAACACGATGCTAAACGGAGGCGTTGAGCAGCAGCAGTAGCTTAGTCTCAATGCTTTCGCCGGCCCCGTTCTAGTTGCAGTCACGCCCACCGCACACATACTACAGCGCTAAATGAAAATAATGCTGCCACGCCAAAACAAGACTGCTGAAAAGAATAGCTGCTGGAAAGGAAATTCATAAGGGCTCCATAAACACTTATACAGAGCACTCTTAAATACAGCATGGAAGATCAAGGTATCTAATTTTCAGTCTCCAGAATGTAAAATCTTGCTCTCCTATCTCTGTTGCAGTTGCATTGTACACGCCGTTCATGTGAAGCTCAAAGTACAGCGTCATGAAGTAGCGCTGACAAACCGCCTAAGCGCTTCGCATTTCTTTTTATCGCAGCAATACATCGTTCTCTACCCGTCACGGTGGCTCAGTGGTTTTGGCGTTCGGCTGCTGCTCCCAAAGTCGAGGGGCTTCGAGTACTACCACGGAGGTTCCGTTTCGTTGGAGGCGAAAAGCAAAAGGTGCCCGCGCTGCGCACGTTGAATAACCTAACCCCAGCTGATCAAAATTAATCCGAAGACCTCGCCTACTACGTCCCTCACAGCACATGTGTCCCTTCGAGATTTCGCGTCTCGAAGACACACATGAGCTATGAGGGTCACTATTTTCAATGCAGCAAATTAGCTGCAGTGAGTTACCATCTCAAAATAATGGCAAGTGTCAGCTATATATGCAAAGCTACCCATTTCTGGAAAAAGAATGAAAAGACCTGTACAGAGTGGCGTACCTTTCTGCATCGGAAGCCGGGAAACCAGGAAGCGCCAACTTCTTCAGTGTCTTGTTGGTGCGAATCCCTTCGCAAAGCGACAAGGCGCCGCACACTTCCAATTCAGCTTTACTGACATCCAAGATTTCCAGCGTAGTGTTTTGCGACAGGGCCTCGGCCAAGTAGCTCCAACAGTCTTCTTCCACATACCCAGCCAGGTTAAGGTCGACGAGGCAAGTATTCCTGCACAGAGTCGACGCCAAGGCCTTTCCGCTGCTCACATCAATGGTGTCAACTTCGAGTCGCAATTTTCTCACGCTGGTGTTGTTCTCAAGGGCCGCAAAGAATTCCCTCGGGGAGCTGCTCTCACCAACAGCATCTGCAGTAAGGTCGAGTGCCGTCAGGGCTGCAGAGGTCTTCAGGGCTTCCGAAATAGCTGAGAAATTCCACTCTTCATCGTGGTCTCCGGCAAATGTGAACGTCTTCAAAGCCGCCACGTTGCGTAGAATGGAAGTGATCGTTTCGGATTCCGAGAAGGGGTCTTCGGCGTCTCGCGTGCAGTATAACACCGTCAACGACTCGCACTTTTCTAGGCGCTTCAGAGCGCCCATAATGTCCCCAGTCAGATTCGTGTAGGACAGCTGGACAGATCTGAGGGAGCTTGAGTTATTTCGCAGAAGGGTGACTGCACTGGACTCCAACGCAGAATCATAGTCATTTATGTGAATTCGTTCGATGCCCCGAAGGGCATCCACGTCCTCCTTCACCAAGTAGAAGCCGGGATCGTCGGACGTGCACAAAGTGATCTCGAGAAATCGGATGTCCTTTCCTGGTGGACGGCGCAGGCGAAGAGGGAGAGAGTTCGCGGCTGTAGTCACGGTGCTCGTGATACCCAGCTCATCGATGCAGCTGTGGTGTTCGACAAGCCACGAGATCAGGAAGGCCGCCTCTGAGTGCATTGACGTGACATTCGTCCCGCACTTCACAACGGGGTCGTGAGGTACGTACCGGAGGCTGAGCTTTCCTGGACGTGTCTCGGCAAGCTCATGGTCCAGTCCATACAGGACGCGGTTCCAGGAGTGCAGCTCCGAGATGAGGCCACACCTGTCCAGAGGTCCTGAAGACTTGCATGTGCTCTCAAAGTTTAACTGGCCCTTCCAGTTTTCGGTTGTAACGGAGACAGTGTCAGCCATGGTTCACCAAGAATGAAACGCCCAACACCACGTAGACGAATGTCTCGGGAAAGCCTGTCCGATCTTGCTTCGCGTTTGGACGGCGCCGCACACGCTGGAACTGTCGTCGCTTGCTCGGTGTCGACGGCGAAATTACCAGTCCACTTGTTCCGAAGACCGAATTTCCGAGCAGTGTGGTGCTTGAAATCCTGAAAGGTAATGGAAAGAATGCACCTATGTATACGTATATGTCTGTAAATTTATATCTTGTCGCAATCTTATCAGATAAATACTTTAGGCACAGAGAACGTTGTGCGCACGAAGCAACACAGGCAACACCATATCGCGACGCTAATCACACCCTATGCTGGAGGACGAGGATCATGAAGTTTGTAACGTCATTTTTGGATGTCAGTCTTGCAATGAAGGAATGCATTTAGCGGCTACAGTTCCACCCCTTCTTATCCGCGAATTTTTGTCCGGCAAAATATATGCGTGAGTGGCTTTCAAACCCATGCCTTATACATACATGTGCCGATGAGTACTCTGATGTCTCGCCTATCACCACTTTTTTTCTTTATTACCATCGGTGTCATGGAAAATGCACAGAAGAACCGCCAGCAGCACAGGTCTGTCTGTAACGTATCTAGTTTGTATTTGTGCATACGTAAGCCATCTGGGGTTAAGCGAGCGTGGCGCTTTTGATTTGGAAGGGGTTCTTGCATTTCGTCGTAGTCTGCATGTGCTCCCATGCATCAACGTGCAATGCGAAACACGCGGTGCACAAAACAGAAAGAAAGACCAGTGAGTTAGCTTCAAGAAAGAAGCTACAAGTGCACTGGCTTTCCGACGGCGCCGTCAAATTGACGAACACCTCTGTTTCGTACAGATAGAAAGGAGACGAAAGATGCGCTTCGGCGCCGTAGCGCCGAAAAGAAACGTTACGCATGCCCGCGAAAGTTATGACCCGTGTATCGACGGTGAGCTGAGAGCGGTGGTGTCATGAACGGGCTGTACAACGATGGGTTCACGGGAGAAGATCAGCACTCAGAAACGAGGAAAGCTGTCAAAACAAGAGCACTGATCGGACTGCATGATCCCGATATGGAGAAGCGAGGAATAACTTTTCAAAGTGCCTCTAGCACGAAGCCCCGCAAGTCCCTCGAGCACTGGACGGCAGGGGAAGGTTTACAATTAGGCGATGAGCCGTTTGAAGTTGGCATCGATCACTTAGTCGCCGTTCTGAGTGAAGGCACGGGACATGCCAACAAAAGAGTGCATAAACTTTACTGACAGGGGTCGGCGTCAATGCATGCAAAAAAAAAAAGACGTACGCATGCATTTATGCAGTGGGCTAGTCCAGGCGTAGCATAGAATAGATCGCATTTTTGTTTACTTGTTTCTGCGTTTTGTTTCCTGGCGCGCTATGGGTGTCCAGCCGCCGACTAACACAGTTCTTGCCTGTTCCTCCAAGTTCGTCGCGGTTGTTCAGTGTTATCTAAAAACGTTGCGGTAGTCGTAAAACACTGGCTGTTGCAATTCGCAAGCATTCTATTTGGTAGCGGCTGAAGAGATTTCATACGGCTATCAGCCTGCAATTTGCAGGGCCGAGTTGTGCTACAGATGGCGCTGAAAACCACAGGTTAACTAAGTTTCTGATCACTCAAGTGTAAACACGACGCCTTGTTATCAATTTAAAGTCCAAACACAATTTGTAACAAGGTTGGGGTGACTTCCCATAGGTGCACGTTGGCTATGAAGGACGGCACAGTGGATCAGCAGCCGAAGCCACTGAGGCCCTCTTTTGCGTTTACAGCGCCTGCGCACTGGTTCTAAGAACACCGTAAGTATAAGGATATACTTATAAGTATATCCTTAACTATACGTATATAATCAGGAAGCTAAACAGAGCATAAAAAGACAAACACGAAGGAGAAGGACACGGAATAAGAGCTAACTTTCACCCAGACATGCGCAGTACGAACCACCCTAAACAACGCTCATTCTAGCAAGCCGTTCAAGATACAATTGAGGCTCAAAGAGCGCCACGGTCCTGTCGCTAACACACTCACTTTGAAAGTGAAGGTAGCGCTTTAAGGAAGACACCGGGGCGAAAGGATGACGCAAGAAAAAAAGAACGCCAACTGGTGGAAAGAACTGGTTTCTCTTTCTTTCCAGAGTTATTTATAAGCTTTATCCCACCATATGCGTACAACGGGGAGGCGACGACCGTTTCAATGCAGCAGCCGATGCTCACGGAGGCCTTATGCTGGATGCTTCGAGAATGCTGTAGTTTTGCGATTTTCTAGAAAAAGTTTATAAAAAATTTTAGAAAGGAAACTAAAGCTTAAGGGTATGACGCGACAGCGAAGTGGGTTAGGCTTTCCATTCTGAGCAGTTTGACACCTTTGAACGCACTTTTTTTTCAACTATGTCAGTTAATTTATCAATTACACACTCTACAGTTAGCATCATGAAGCATCGCATTTTCATTCTCAGTGTTTTGACACCTTCGAACCCCCCTTTTCCAATTTTTAATTTTATGGAGGAAAAACGCTAAGGCGCCCGTGTGCTGTGCGATGCCAGTGCACGTTAAAGATCCCCAGGTGGTCGAAAATATTCCGGAGCCCTCCACTACGGCACCTGTTTCTTCCTTTCTTCTTTCACTCCCTCCTTATCCCTTTCCTTACTGCACGGTTCAGGTGTCCAACAATATATGAGACAGATACTACGCCATTTCCTTTCCCCCAAAACCAATTATTATTATTCCTTTAATAATCCATGATTTCATTAACTCGTCATCGCGTATCACACACCATTCAATCATCAATCACTAGAACCGCAAATTAGCATCATATTTTTTTTGCGCAGCCCCCGATTAATGCCGACACGCGGTGCCGACTATTACTACGCTCAAGGCTTTTCAACCGAACGAACTGTATACGCCATCGCGTAAAAGACTGAACGGCTTCTAGTCCTACCCTTTTCACTGGCCATTTTCTTTTTTTTTTTTGCTTCGTGCATTTTGTGCATATCAGGATCATTTCTTGTTACTTGCTTTGCCACGCTGCGATGGTAGATAAGAGAGTGGGAGTTATGGCAGCTACATTTAAACAGCTGACACCGCCCCATTGCGGCTGTGTGATGGGATAAAACCTGTAAATGTGCAGCTCTGGAGCGAACAATAAACCAGTTGTTAGTTGCGTTCTTCTCATTCGTGACGTCCTTTCGGCCTGTGGCCATCCTTAAATGTGCTATATTCACTTTCTAAGAACGGCCGGATCGGGATGGCCGACAACACTTCTTGTGAAAGCTTTGTCTGCTAATAGACAATCCGTCATCTCCTGTGTGAGTGCCTTGTCTTTGTGAACGAAAGACGTTAGCTGCGTTGTGCTCTGGACCGCCTTGATACTCACCCTTTCACAGAGGACCAGATCCTCAGTCCATGGCCACAACAGTTGACTGCCATCAATGCTTACGAGGCACTGTTTTGTTTTTATGCGAGAGACTGCCTTGATTGACTGATTGTGACTGTTTCCCGTTGCTTCCCTCTTCCCCATTTAATCCCCTAATTCCCTTCCCAGTGCAGGGTAGCCAACCGGAAACCTTTCTGGTTAACATCCCTGCCTTTCCCCCCTCTATCTATCTATCTATCTATCTATCTATCTATCTATCTATCTATCTATCTATCTATCTATCTATCTATCTATCTATCTATCTATCTATCTATCTATCTATCTATCTATCTATCTATCTATCTATCTATCTATCTATCTATCTATCTATCTATCTATCTATCTATCTATCTATCTATCTATCTATCTATCTATCTATCTATCTATCTATCTATCTATCTATCTATCTATCTATCTATCTATCTATCTATCTATCTATCTATCTATCTATCTATCTATCTATCTATCTATCTATCTATCTATCTATCTATCTATCTATCTATCTATCTATCTATCTATCTATCTATCTATCTATCTATCTATCTATCTATCTATCTATCTATCTATCTATCTATCTATCTATCTATCTATCTATCTATCTCTAAGAATGGGTCATCACTTAGTCCAGCACCAAGTTTTGTTCAAGCGCTCACTTCTTTTTTTATATATATATATGAAGCGATTCCAACACTTCTCGCCCATTTGTATCACAGCTTCTGTCTGGAATCTTTTTCTCGGGTAACCGTGGCTCACACCGTATGCAGAACGCGCAATGCTCACAAAAAATGCGTAAATCGCACATATAAATGCGCAAATGTTTTCCTGCGCAGTCATTAATGCAACGGCCCGTCTGGCAATGAAGTGAACGAAATTCAATCGCGTCTACGAAATTTTAAACGCGACCCGAGCGCCGTAATCGACGAACCGTCCTTTCTTGCACTACACGCAGCAGTGAGAGCAAAGTTTGGCCAGTTTGGGACACGTACACCATACCCGTTCGCCCATTGCATTATGGGCAATGTTTTGCATATACGCTACTATTTTAACGTGACAACGTTTGAGGCCTTGTTCTCCGAAAACCTGGTGTCGGCGTTAGCGAGATATCGCGAGCATGACTCTCGCAAGTGGCGACCACGGAAGCAACCTAAGAGGCAGGTGGGCCACCTAGGTCACGTGACCTAGCGGCGTTATCACCACCTGCCCTCCGGATAGTGAGCAAATAGCCCATCACGGCA
The DNA here is from genome assembly GCA_030143305.2 of Amblyomma americanum. Classification (NCBI taxonomy): domain Eukaryota; kingdom Metazoa; phylum Arthropoda; class Arachnida; order Ixodida; family Ixodidae; genus Amblyomma; species Amblyomma americanum. The sequence goes on along the minus strand of JARKHS020005233.1, from coordinate 68,096 downwards.
GATGGCAGTTAAATGATTGGTCGCTCGGGAAGAGCAGCCTGGGTCGCACAAGGCCCACAGATATTTGCACCTGCGATCGCAGGTCAGTTGCCCATCGCTTAAAACCGCTGCGCCACTGCGCCAGGAGGACTCCCAGGGATTCACGAATGTAAAGCCTGTCCGATACATATGTCGGAAGGTATAACGCTTCAAACCCTTCTTGTTGTCGCAACGTTTGAGCATTGCGAGCTCATTGTGTATTCGCGGCATCGAACTTCTGGGTCACAAGTTGCATGATTTTGTTTGTGTTGTGTTAATGCCGTGGTGTTTAGTATAAGTGAGAGGTTGTGTGACAAAGCTTGATGTAAATAAAATGTACGAAAGGGATTTGCCATTTATCCAGACTATCTTGTGTGTACATTAGAGAAGCTAATGATGCTATTTAATTAATACTGCCCGTGTGAAAGAGTAGATTGTTTTCAATACTCGAATTTATTTTTAATGTGCTCATTACGAACTAATTCAAATAACCTTAATGCATTTTTTTGCAGTGACCCTTGGTTTCATGTCACCAATATGACTAATTATTTGCTTATGAATTGTAATAAGCCCCAGTTGTAGTACGCCAAACTAAGTATAACAATTTCGATTAGAACTACACAGTGTTTGATACTGTAACGGTTATTGTAATGATATAGCTGAAGTTTGGCGTTGAAAAGATGCGTATTTTCACATTGTGATCCAGCTCCCGCGACTGAAGATTGTACATTAATATGAGTGTCCCTGCCTAAGTTTAAAGAAAAGAGTAATCCAAACATTTCGTGGGCGTCAAAAACCTCGATTTCCTTGTTTCTGAATTTAATTGTATGGTTAGCTATAAGCTCACATTTTTAGCGTGGAAAACCGCTGCTTTAGTTTCCGTAGCATTATTTTTGGTTCGGTTTACTTTTGACCACACGGACAGTTTTGCAAGAACATCGTTGCATTCTTATGTTATTAATTTTTGAACGTAAAATGAGCCGAGGGCAATCGTCACCGTACGTAATAAATTGTATTGGACTGTCTAGGTCTTCAGGTTTGCAAACTGGGCTCTGTTTTCAAGTTAGGATTCAAGTAACTCTTTGCACTGCCCATGAATTATTTTGAGATTGGAGCTTACTGAATCAAATTTGGTGGTCGAGACAGCCAAGCGCTTTATTGCGACAACAAAGAAAGCAATCGTGAACATGTTATTGCTAGTTTGCAGAATACGTATCTTTAATTTAGATACAACTGCTTCAGTTGACGTGTACTTTCTAAAAGCAAATTGCACGCAAAAAACGTTAGGCTTTTTCACATACGATCATTGATGACCGCCTGTACATTCCAGTCTCAATCATCATCATCATCATTAACAACCTGACTGTATATACCCACTGCAGGGCAAAGGCCTCTCCCATGTCTCTCCAGTTAACCCTGTCCTTTGCCAGCTGCATCCACTCTTTGTCTGCAAACTTCTTGATCTCATCCGCCGCCTAACCTTCTGCGCCCCTTGCTACGCTTACTTTCTCGTGGAATCTACTCCGTTACCCTTAAGGACCAGCGGTTATCTTGCCTTCGAATCACATGCCCTGCCCAAGCCCATTTGCTCCTCTTGATTTCGACTAGGACGTCATTAACCCGCGTTTGTTCCCTCAACCACCCTGCCCGCTTCCGGTCTCTTAACGTTACACCTATCATTTTTCTTTCCTTGGCTCGCTGCGTTGTCCTTAACTTAAGCTGAACCCTTTTCGTTAGCCTCCACGTTTCTGTCCCGTAGGTGAGTTAAGATACAGCTATTGTACACTTTTCTCTTGAGGGATATTGGTAAACTGTCATTCATGATCTGAGAGAACCTGCCATATGCGCTACACATCCTTCTAGTTATTTCCCTCTCATAATCCTGACCAGTTGCCACTACCTGCCTTAAGGATACGTATTCCTTTACCACTTCCAGTCCCTCGCTGCCAATTGTGAACTGCTGCTTCCTTGCTAGATTATTGAACATTACTTTGGTTTTCTGATATGTTAATTTTTAGACCCAGCGTTCTGGTCTGCCTGTCTAACTCATTGATCATATTTGTAGTTCACCTCCTGACGACTCAGCAAGGCAATGTCTCTTAACGCATACAACTGGTTTCTACCTATGCCTAGTTTCCTCTTCACCGCTTTTAGGCTACCTCCGTTCTTTAGAGCATGCTGGATTCTCTCCATATTAAACTTCCTTATGTCGGCTACCCCCTTGCGCTTATTTATTAACTTCGATAGCTCTGCCAGTTCTATTGTGTCGGTAGGGTCAGATGCCCTTATGCTTTGGCGTTTCTTCCGTCTCAATGGGGACTTCTACAAATGGTTACTTAGTTGACTGGAAGTCTTGACTGTGCAACCGAGGCACCTTTGAGCGCGACGTCGGCGGCAATCTTGCAATCTGGGGCTGAGAAAAACTTGCACTGCTCTTGAGCCATCATCTGAACCGTGAAGTGCGTGGCAGCTATGTGCATTATGCGGCACCGTCCGAAGCAATCTTCGCGCACGTGTGGTAATGGCATTCATGTGCCACTACCACGCTCCGTGCCATCGACACAACTATACGATAACGAACGAAACCTGCGCGTTTTAAAGCGAGGGCTGATTGTGCCTTGCCACCCGTCTGCAGAATCCTACAGCGCACGGATGGCCCCTCCTCTGCAAGAGAGCGGCTATCAGACTTAATCAAACCGTTTCTCGAAATCTCGAAAAAAAACTGCATGCACGTCCTCATTCGATCGCGCATTTCCTAGTACGCCACACTGCTAGCCGAAAAGTACTACGAGTACTACCGGAATGAATCCTTTGGGCACTAACTGAGTTGCGACAGCCAATATAGTCCCTCAAAGAGGAAGCAGTACTTCATTAGGAATTAAATGCAAGGAGACATGAGCGGCTGTTTAATATCGCCGCAGAATAACTTCATCGCGAGAAATAAATGGCGAGGTCGGTCTCATTGTACTCATTTTTTGGCTCCGAGTGTGCAGTTGCGACATAATTAGCATTGGTGAAGAAGGATGCCCGCATGCGGTTAGTCCATAAGGATGTCATGGTTGCTTTCTTAATGACTAATGCTCGCAGCAACAGGTGCCCCCTGCACTCTCGGTCATAGATTATTAAAAGAGGTAACAAGGGTTAGTTGATGGTACTGTGTTTTCATTACCATTATTTTTGTTCCAAAAAAAACAAGGAGTGAAGTTCGCGAAGCTACGCATTGTCGGCCACGTTTGGGTTCACGAAAAAGGTATGTCCATTGATTCATAACGGCAGCGAAGGAGCACAAACACAAGAGAAGAAAAACGCAAACACACGGACGAATGCTGCACCAGTCCTGGAAGCTTTGGCGTCAGGTGCGAGTGTTCCAGGACTGGTGCAGCGTTCGTCCGTGTGTTTGCGAGTTTCTTCATTTGTGTTTCGTGCTCCTTCGTTGCCGTTATGAACCAAGAAAGTTACGGACCAGCCCAAAAGCTTGTTTTAATCCTGTCTTGCTGTCCCCTCACCTCTTTCATTTCATTTCTCCATTCTGCCTGCTATCCTTTACTTCCGCTGCGCCAGCTCAGGTGCTTCAGTATCGATGGCAGGTGCGGGGGCTAGCAAAAAAAATATCTTCCTTTTTCTTATTATTTTAATAAACCACTATACTACTACTACTACTACTACTACTACTACTACTACTACTACTACTACTACTACAAATGCCCATGGAGTCTCTTTTTTGTCTGCCCTCCGCACAAGGGCAGACAAGGGGGTAAGTCACAGTCGCTACCGCGCGGGATAAGAGGATCCTGACAGCGGAGGATTTCGAGAATACGGGAAAGGTCAAACCCCCCCCAGGAGCGTGTACGTCGGGTCGCATCCCATTGTGCGCATTCTTGCTGCTAGGCGGGCGCACGCGGACGGGGGAGAGCAATCATAATCCGCGTCGCGTGGCTTTTGTCCAATGTCAGGGGCGCCGCTGCTCAAAGGGTGGGGTCGTTGACAGCTTGAGGCGCGGTCAACAAGACAACGCCCGGCTAACTGCAGACATGAAGTATGACCGCTCGTTAACACGAGTAGTCAACCTCAGCTCACATGCACAGGGAGGAGACACGCGAGAGAGATGCTAGGCACGCGAGTTTTGTGTTCGTCCATCTACTGTGCAGAAGACAGTGCGTGAGTGACGGTCCCTTATATGGCCTTTCATTGAAACTCTGCCTGATGTTGGAACAACCCGCGTCCGTGGGAAAGCGAGTGTTCGCTAAGCTCGCGTGAGGAAAGGGGGATACTCAGAAATCTCGGTAGTGGAGAGTACATACTTGCACAGTGTTGTTCTAGGTTACCTATCTTCTTTGCACGTCGAACTTCATTAGTGCGCTACTCACGGCAACGAACAACACTGGACGCAAAAACCCCACACACAGACAGGGCGCAAACTATCAACTGAATTTATTGCTCGGTGAACTCATTTTATATGAATGTTTGATTTTTCCTTAATTTTGTTCCTTTTAACCATTCATATTATATTAATGGTAAAAAGGAAAAATTAAGGAAAATTCATATGATGTTATATGAATGGTTAAAAGGAAAAAAGGGAAAAATCAAACATTCATATAAACCGAGTTCACCGCACCATAAATTCAGTTGATAGTTGGCGCCCTGTCTGAGTGTGGCGTTCTTGCGTCCAGTGTCGTTGGTTCCCGTGAGAAGCGCACTAATGAGTTTAAATATGAACCAACTAGGCCCATTTGCAGCTTTACTTCCGTTTTCCCACAATCATTGATTTGCTGTGTTCCCTTTCCCCAACCGTTGAGTGGTTATGTTTTCCTTTCCCAAATGATTTAGATCACCTATCTTCTTTCCCCAATCTTTGATTTACTGCGTTTTCCTTTCCCCTATAGTTGATTGGTTATGTTTTCCTTTCCCCAATGATGTATTGGGTGGGTGTTTGTGAACTTAACCAATTGGTAAGTTCACAAACACAGGGACATAGGGTTTAAAAGAAGCTTTCTTGGCGGGACCGAAGGCTGATCCGTCAAGTAAAACTACGAGTCAGTCAAATGTAAATACCTCTTCTCATTGCTTGTATCCTTCCTTGTTTTATTAATTGTAAATAAAAAGTTAACCTCTCCAGAAGTGTCCTCGAGCAACGTGATTGAGCAATATGGAATCTAGAAGACGGCAAGCATCCTTTAACCATCAACATCAAATCCTAATTCCCCCTATAAGATCGAGAGGGAAAATCAATTCAAGGCATTACTCATTCTACTCGTTCGGAGGCTAATTATAAAGGCATCACCAGTGACAGTTAGCGCCGTACCCTTTGGTCCCTACGGCTTGTGGACGATTCCTCTACGCGAGGCCATCTGCTTTCTGGGCCTCGATCAGCTCTTCTCTACTGACTGCTAGCAGCAGTAATAGTAGTTTAACAATAACTATAAAGAGGAGGCAAAATTTTTTGCTAGCCCCAGCATCTGCCATCGCTACGGGAAGCACCTGATCTGGGGCACTGGAAAAAGGGATAGCAAGCAGACTGGAGAAATGAAACAGGTGAGGGGCCAGACAGTAAGGATACCGAGGCTGACCCCTACTCCCCAAAACAGGTTTCCCTCTGCCTCGCTCCTTGGCAGCCGAGCGGTCGCCGCCACGAACTGCTGTGCTTTCCTTCTCTCACAGAATGGTGCGGGACCTTTGTACGTCTACTCTTTCGCCAAACCGGGCTCTCCTCCTCTCCAACCCTCTCGTCTCCAACAGTGGCGACGCCGCTTTCTAGGTGCTGGGCTGCGCCGCTGAAGCGCTTCCGCCAGCCTTCGTTCGTGCTGCCCCGGAGGTACTCAATGGCGTACGCCTAATGTTGCAACGTCAGCGCCTATCTCGCGAGTCTGCCTGCGGAATTTTTTAGCCTCTTTAACCACGACAGTGCCTGGTGATCTGTCTGCACGGTGAGGACCGCTCCATCTAGGTACTTTGACAATGCGAACATGATCGTCAGGCATTCCTTTTCCGTCACGCAGTAATTCCGCTCCGCCGATCATGAGCGTGGGGCTAGCGAACGCGACAGGGCGCAGCTTGCCCTCGTGTTCCTGCAACAAAACACTATCATCGCTATCGTCACTATCTTCTGTCGGAAGACAAACTGCTTGTTTAGGCCGGGAGGCGCAGACTAGCGATATTCGCTATCACGTTAGCCGAGGCAACAAATGCGCCACTCTGATTCTTGCCCGCAGACCCACTTCAGGCCTTTACGCAAAAACAGGTTCAGCGGCCTTGCAAGCTGCGAACAGCTTGCAGAAACCTCTGCAAGTTTTTCAAGTCCATAGGACAGGGGTAGTTCGGAACTGCCTGTAGTTTGTCATCATTCGGTCTCAATGTGCCATCATCTACGACTAAGCCCAACAGGTTCACTCTCTTCGATGCCAACTGCACTTTCTTTGGACTGATGATTAGACCGGCGCGTCTCATGCTTTCGAGAACGGAATTCAGGTGAATGAGGTGTTTTTCGAACAACCGTGAGAATATCGCAACGTTGTCGAGGTACGCCACGCCGTAGTTGGACCTTAGGCCACCCAGCACGATGTCCATCAGTCGCATGAAAGTGCTCGGAGCGTTAGACAAAACAACGGGAGTCGAGTAAATGCGAAGAGCCCGCGGCGGCAGGTGACTGCGGTTTTCAGAGTGTCACCTCCCGCCACCTTAATCGGCAAATACCCTCTGCTAGCAATCCGAAAGCGGGAGAAAAGTTTCCGCAAGCCTTCGGCGCCGACTACTAGGTCTGACGGGCCACCGCCTTTCAGCATCTCGAGGCAGCCCCTACCCCCCCCCCCTCTTCCTGCCTTCTTGTCGCACAGGCGTGGACACCCGCCCTTTGTGCAGGGCAGTCGTGCAGGTGTGCGCTTTCGGAGGTAATGAGGGGGGGGGGGGGGGGGGCGAGCGGGCTGTAGCGACAGCCATTCTCCCCCTAGTCGAGCACAATGCCTTCTCTCAAGAGGAAATCCCTTCCCAGAATGACTGGTTTCGACAAGCCGGGCACATAGACGAAGCGATGTCTCCGCTTTCTGCCGTCAAAGCGCATCACGAGACGTACCGTTCCCTCTGCCTTTGCCGCCCCAGCCGCTAAGCTTAGAGGGGTTTCGGCCGGTCTGACACGGATGTTACGTATCTGGCAGGCTTCGTACATCTCGTCGCCGACCAGTGATAGCGTTGAGCTCGTTCCTACGAGTGCGGAGTAGCATCAACCCGCTAACTGCACTAGCATAAATGGGCTTGAGCACGAAGCAACTCCTTGCGCTCTACGGGTGAGCGCGGCGCGTGAGTTCCCTTCCTGACCTGCGGCCTTGACCTTCGCCAAATTCTCCCGCAGACGGCGAAAGGCCGCAGCCGCCACTTATCGCCGCCAGCGTTGGTCGAATCCCTGCTCACGACTAGCTTGGCATTCGCATGCCACGTGACAGGCCTGCTTGCAATTCTAACAAAGCCGTTAGTTCACCCCTCCGCGTGGACGGCGGTCCCCACGTTCCACGAAGCGGTTGGGGACGACTCTCCCCTCTCCCCGCGCATTCCTGGCGCTCGCTCGGTCACTGAGGCCCTCGTGACGCGGCTGCTGGAACGCGTACGGGTCAAGCGCGCGAGGGATAGCCGGGGATGGACCACTTGCGGAAAAGCGAGCGCCGCCTGCCATGCAAACAGGGAAGCTCCGCTGGCACTTTTGGTTGGAAAGGGGTTCTCGAGCAGGCGTGTGCAAAGGTAGATTTCAGCTGTTCACGTGCGCTTGTTTTCTTGTTTTAGCGTTGTTTCTTTGCCGGAAGTGTGCGCTTGCTAACGAAAGAGGGTGATGGAGGAGGAGAACACCCCATTTCCATTTTTAGAAACGGGGTGGGGCGAAGAGTTTTCGAGTTGTAGCCTGAAAAATGACCATGTGTGGCTGAACCTGCAATCTACTACCTCACCGGAACGCCGAATGACCAAATGAAAGTGTGCATGAATGTGCGCCTATGTGCGGGCGAGTGTAACAGCATAATGAAATGCACTTTCCTAATGCCCATATGAGTTTCTGCTAACTTCATGCAGCACCTTTTGCCGCAGGCCACACTTAACTGATCAGTAAACGACCCGTTGCACCATTTCAACCACGGCTCGTGCTGATACGATAGAGCATTGCTTTGCGTGCTAACAGGCCGCTGGAGCGTTGGAATGCGCGGATATAGGCGAGGTTGCGCTCTGACGCGTGCTTCGCTGTTGAGATAGCACAGCTTGACTTTGTAGCATTTATGAATGTTCATACTAGTACAAATAATTTGGCTGTCACCGAATACGCACGTGCGTCGATGGCAAAACTCTTCTAGAACGACCGAGCTGTGCGCACTTGGGAGCAAGCGCGAAATGTAGCAGGAACAGTCGTTTCGAAACGTGCTCGATGCGCGAATTGCTGGCTCCATTAACGGCTTCGTCTTTTGCGCGTTGTATCTCGTAGCGGCTTTTATTACGTCCAAGTATTGCTGTTGCAAAACGCGTGGACCAGTTTTGTTAGAAACGCGTTGAAATTACGTGGCAGTTACAGCTCACATCTGTCGCCGCACTACAGCGCTGGAATGCACGGCCAGCTCATGTTTTCCAACCAAAACCAAATCGCCTGCAGAGGGCGCTAGCTGCGCCTTCACCGCGCATGCGCAGAAACTTTTCCGCAAATGGTCAATTCCGCCCGCCTTTCCACCGCCGTTGCCTCTGCGCCCCGGCCTCTTATCGTGGAGTCTGGGCATCTTATCGCGTAGTCTCGGCCTCCATCCCAGGCGAATCTCGGTTCTGACGATTCGGCTGGTCCGGGGGGCGTCTCGTAGCGCAGTTCGGCAACTAATCTGCCTTCACGACCTTGGCCCCCTGTGCTAAGGCGTCGAGGTTTGCAAAAACCACGGCCACGAAAATACTGCTTGAAGCGGGGATAGCACTACCTGATCTTGGTCGGTTGCCTTCGGGTCTGCCTTCTTGTATACCCCTGGGTGTTGGGTGCGCAACGCGAGCTCCTCCAGCATAGTCAACAAAAAACGCTCGAAAAGTGCAGAAACAACACAAAACTCCTAACAAAATTCAAAAGTCTGTAAAAGTCACACTTCGCGAGCATTCCGCCTGATCTACGGTGTAACCCTACAGCGGTTCGACGGGTTCCAAAACAAAAAGCGCCTGAAACGAGTCTGGCTGCACGCTCCAAAATCGGCAGAGAAATCGTCCAGAAAAAAAAAACGTGGGGCAGAGAAAAGCCCCACGTTGGGCACAGTTGTTTGTGGGCGATTCCTCTGCGCAAGGAGGCACAGACAGAGGCTCGTGCGAGGTCGTAGGAATAAAGGGGTTCGTTCTCACGTGGTGGTTGTCGTGGCAGGGGGTCCGAGATCGTCCTGGCAGGAGGTCAGGGGTCGTAGTGGCAGGAAAGAGCGGCCACCCTGGCTGTCGGGCCTCCCTTAAATAGCCTCACCGCGTAGCCCGGTCCCCCTCGCCCACTCGGGAGAGGAACGGTGGTCGAGGGTACTCGCTGTGAAGGGCGCGGGATTTGAGTGAGTGTCCCGCGAGCTGTCCCTACAGGCAGGCTAAGGGCTCAAGTTCGTCCCATTTTACTCCCTTTTTGGCTTAGGATGTACACCCCTTTTAGGCTTTTCCGGCATGGATTGCGTAGCAAAACGAAGTGACGACGCGAATATCATTTGCACGCCTGTTTCTTCTTTTTCGCGGGGGGGGGGGGGGGGGAGGAGCTTTGGCGCATCTATTTCTCATTCCTGCAAGACGCTCTATAGCTGGGTCATTTGTCCGAAACCCCCGGCTCTTCTAAAATATTATGCCGAACGCTGAGCGTGATGGCGCCTTCGACCATGGTCGGCGCCTTTGCGCCGAGATGAACCACCGCAGGCATGACATGCCCATCAATTGTCCGCGCCGCTCTCCATCGCCCGCACACCAGGTAACCGCGCCGGACTGGGAGAACACGGGGAGTTCCAACGGCTCACCGCCTTCGCCTTCTATGTTTCTCTTTCTTTCCTTCTTTCTTCATTTCTTTCTTTATTTTTCTCTTTCTTTCCTTCGTTCTTTTTCTCTCTCTTTCTTTCTTCCTTTCGTTTCTTCGTTCTTTCTTCCTTTTTTCTTTCTCTCTGGCTGATTCTTCATTCCTTTCTTCTCTCTTTCATCTACGGCTGGTTCGCTTTCGTCTGATTGATTGTTCCTTGTCTCGTTTTATTTTTTCCTTCGCTTTTGCTTGGACATCGCTGACCCGCTTTTCCCGAGCCCTGTGTCAACAATTCCGCGCAGTGCGAATATTGAGCCCTGAGAGATGAGGGTCCGCTGACGGTATGCAAAACTGCTGTTACAAATCCGGAACTGATGGCAACCGGGGCGGATTTAAGGGCGTGTCTTGGAAGGGGAGTTGGGGTGAGTCGGGGGAAATGCGGAGGAAGGCGTTATTTGTACTATAGTAACGCGACAGCGTTAAGGGCCCCGTGTCGCAGAAAAACCGATGTCGTCGGCGTCGGCCGTGAGCGAAAAATCCCGGAACCAAACTGGTAAGTAAAAAATGGCGCGCATGCAGCGCCATCATGCGGCAAACACAGAAGACCCCCTCCTCGCAATGTACGGCGCTGCCCCGACAGATGGCGCGCCACTCGCCCGCAGCTATAAAGGATAGATTGCAGGCTTGGGTGGAGACACGAGGGGGTGATAGGGGAGCTTCAAAATGGGTTCCGGAAACAAAGGAGGTTGGAGGACAATCTGTTTTCATTGACGCAGTGCTGTAGAGATTGCTGAAAACGAACACAGGACCCTATGGCTAGCATTTCTGGGTATTAAGGGAGCCCACGACAACATTATTCAAGAGTATCTGTGGGACATATTGGGCACATTGGATGTAGAAGATGGAGTAATTAATATTTGAAAAGATATATATAAAGGTACCAGAGTGCTCATAAAATGGGAAAAAATGTATCAGAGCCTGTAGAGGTACAGCGGGGGCTTAGGCAAGGATGTCCTCTGTCTCCTTTGTTGTTCATGTTGTACCTGCAAAGGTTGGAGACCAAGCTAGAGAGGAGCGGACTAGGCTTCAACCTTTCTTTTTTCAAGCAAGGTGAATGGATTAAACAGTCATTGCCGGGACTAATATACGCGGATGATATAGTGCTAATGGCTGACAACAAGGAAGACTTGAAGAAGTTGATAGACATATGTGGTACAGAGGGAAATAGATTAGGTTTCAAGTTTAGTAAGGAAAAATCTGCAGTCATGATATTTAATGACGAGGGCGGCGAGAATAGAATACAGGAGTTCACGCTAGAAGTAGTGGATGAGTACGAGTATCTTGGGGTGTGGATAAATAACGGTGCTGAGTATCTGACAGAGCATGAAAAATATGTAATGAATGAAGCTAGTAGGAATGCAGCTGTCATGAAAAATAGGGCACTGAGGAATTACAATAGGTATGAAGTGGTAAGAGGGATCTGGAAGGGGGTTATGGTTCCTAGCCTGACTTTCGGTAATGCGGTCCTGTGCATGAGACCAGATGTTCAAGCAAGGTTAGAAATTAAACAACGTGCCGCAGGGAGGCTAGCTTTGGGAGCACATGGTAATACACCAAATAAGGGGGTACAGGGTGATATGGGGCGGGCGTCGTTCGAGAGCAGAGAAGCTAGCAGTAAGATAGCATTTGAGGAGCGATTGAGAAAAATGAGGGAAAAGCAGTGGGCTAGGAAAGTTTTCAGATATCTGTATATAAGGAATATTGATACGAAATGGAGAAAGCGAACTAGAAAATTGACAAGCAAATATTTGGGCAGCAGTAAGGGGGCAAATCAGCAATTATCGGTTAAGAAAAAGGTTAAAGGAACAGAGAGAGCTTTGTGGAAAACAGGGATGCTGACGAAATCGGCACTGGAAACATACCGGACCTTTAAACAGGAAATTGTCAAAGAAAATATCTATGGTAATTGTAGGGGAAGCTCTTTGTTGTTTGAGGTCAGGACGGGAGTTTTGCGGACTAAGACATATAGAGTCAGGTACCACGAGATAGACACGTTGTGCGTTGCGTGCGGAGAGGAGGAGGAAACGGCTGAAAACTTGATAATTTTCTGTAAAGGGCTTCACCCTACAGTGTAAAGCAGCGGGGCTGATTTATCCAAGGCATTGGGGTTTAAGGACAGTGAAGGGAAAGTATATTTTAAGCGGGTAGAAGTAATCAAGCGAAGGTTATCTGATTGGTGACTAAAATCAAGACAAGAGTAAAATTTCATAAGTCATGGCTAGGTGGCTTGAGCCACCGCCCGATTTAAAGGGTTCAGCCGTATCCATCCATCCATCCATCCATCCATCCATCCATCCATCCATTCGTCCATCCGTCCATCCGTCCATCCATCCGTCCATCCATCCGTCCATCCGTCCATCCATCCGTCCGTCCGTCCGTCTGAGCCACCGCCCGATTTAAAGGGTTCAGCCGTATCCATCCATCCATCCATCCATCCATCCATCCATCCATCCATCCATCCATCCATCCATCCATCCATCCATCCATCCATCCATCCATCCATCCATCCATCCATCCATCCATCCAATCATCTATCAAAGACAGGCTGAAAAGCAAAACGAATCCCAAAGTACCTTGGTCGAAATTCTTCCGGAGCCCTCCACTACGGCACCTCTCCTTCCTTTCTTCTTTCACTCCCTCCTTTATCCCTTCCCTTACGGCGCGGTTCAGGTGTCCAACGATATATGAGACAGATACTGCGCCATTTCCTTTCCCCAAAAACCAATTATTATTAATCCCAAAGTACCTGTGGAATTAAATATAAAACTAAGTATGTTCCATCCTCTGAAGGGGTTGTTCATAAAATTCCTTTTTCTTGCGGACAAGTATACATTGGCCAGACGGGTCGTTGTATTAACACGCGCCTAACTGAGCATGCTAATACATTGGAGGCTAATAAACCTACGAATCTAGTTGATCATGTCAGAGACTGCAAATCTTGCATCCCTTCTTTTCATCACAGTGATGTTTTGTACAATCACCCAACGCAGTTAACTAGGGAGATTATGGAGGCGTTCTATATGAAGAAAAAAGCTAGATTGTGCGTTAGCAGCCCGTCGGTTTGCCTGCATGACAGTGAAGTTCGGTTCCTTGATCCCACATAGCTACACGTTTGTTTGCTTTGTTATCTTGTTTGATTGCGTTGTTTATATTCCTTGTTTACTGTGAATAAACCTTCAGTTGTGAGTTAGCGCTGGTCTTGTTTTCTTCACTTGTCCCCGTCTTTTGCGCTATTTTCTCTTAAGTATGTATCACCATCTCGCCCGTCTTGTCATCATCAAGAGCATGCCGAGCGAACGAGTGGGCGGTGCGAACGGGGTGCGATAACGCTATCGCGTCCCACTCTTAAAGGCCAAGCTTAAGCGTCCTCCAACTTTTTTTCTTCACCTTTTCCTTTGAAAAAAAAAAAAGAAAGCTGCCAACGTTGCTTTCTCATCGAAAATTCTTTGTTAAGCAAATCGTCCCGCATAGTTCAACGAACCTTATGGTTACTGGTTCCAGGGCTAAAAATTTGCACACTCTTAGTCCGATGTTTAAAAATAAGAAAAAATCTGACATGTATTCGCCTGAGACAAACAGGCAGTGACTAGAATGTTCCTATTTGATTTTATTTACTCATTTTCATATTTTTTAAAATTGTTCGCCTATTTTAATTTTGCGAGTAAATCCTTAATAGGAAATCGAGGACGACTCCTTCAGACTATAGTAGGATACAACTTAAAAAAACAGCAGTTGTTAACACTGGGCCACGGTCCGCGGCGTACTGTATTACTCCGCTAGCCAGTCACAAAAGTGAACGAAATCAGCTTTTGAATATTTGACGTTATTAAACAAGCCAGGTATCAAAATTCTAGAGCTTATAACTTTTTTCTCATGCTTAGCTTCTTGTTTAGGTGGCAAGAGAAGTTTTAACAACGGCCTACATTTTTGTCGTGGAGGAATTCTGTGCGCCGGTCCTGAATGTGGGCGGAGCTTCACTGCAGACTTAAGTTGTATCCGACTATAGTGTTCTGGGCAAAACTTGATTCTCTGACTCTTTCTGGCTATACTGAAGTTTATCCGACCGCAAAAGACCGACTTATCGTTGAGAAAATTGGGTTTAACATTCGTCCCGCCAGTCAATTAAAACTTGAGACGTACCTACCGAAATAGACTTCTTGCGACTGTTTTGGAGTGAATAACCTTATAGCACAGCCTCTGAGATACGCGCAAAAAATCGGTTTTGACGAACGCATTTTAGTTGCGAAATCAGCCAATGATGGCGCCACCTGTATGTAGTTTTGATTTTTGTCTTTTGTTGCTTACAAAAGCGCCGTCTTGAGTGAGAGTGGTCTCTTAATTATTAGAAAGCGATAGCTTTCGATATAAGTCAACTTTAACTTGTCTTCGGCGTTCCATTAATGACATGAATGGCCCAACGACATCCCTGACCTGCGAATAACTTGATTCGTCTTGGGATTTTTTTTTTTTACCGACTTAGGCTATAATTTCCGTTGAGGCGTTACGCCATGCAGTGTCTTTGAAAGAACAGGCTCGTACTTCAAGCTTGTTAGAAAAATCCGCAATATCATAAAATCGCTCTCAAGATTAGGGCGAACCTTTTTGATAGCGGCATATTAGCGTAGACAAAGGTTAAGTGGTGGACGTGTAGACGAGTTTTATCGATATCTAAATTCTTATACTAAAAGTGAAGCCATCGTGTCTTAGACAGCTATGCGCATTGTTGTCAGTACCGGTGCAGAGAGCAACAGAGAAGGTGTCTTCTATCTGCTTTGTAATGTGGGGTTAGGGGGGGGGGGGGAAGAGATAGATAGGACATTCATTGGAGTTCCACTTATTTGGTGGCAATCAAGGGTACAATCACGAACCTAATGGTTCGATCAGCAGTACTCAATTGCACCCGTTGCTTTCTGTTTTAAGCATCCCGCACGATTTTAGCGTAATGTTCATGTTTTAGGATGGCTTGCAGTGAATTCCTTACGATCGAATTGTTGTTGCGTGTTCGGGAAATAAGAGGTGTACACGAAAAAATTTCTCACCCATAAGGGTGCAAATCAGCTGTACCCAGCACCCCCTTGGGTGATAAAAATGGTGCAGAGATCAGCACCCCTCGGCAAGGGTGCACGGCATGAAAGTTTAGAGGGCGCGCATCAATCCAAGACTTTTGCTTCATGGGTGAATCTATGTGGAGCATCCTTGCAACATGCATTCGTAGAGGTGTTATAGGAAAATAGTACCCTTTAATGAAGATGCAACCATTACATCCTCTAAAGTATCATTAAGCGCACCCTTCCTTAAGGGTGCTGATCTCTGCACTCTTTTTTAGCACCCAACAATAGGGGATGGGTGTTCGTCAGGGGACACCTGATTTACACACTTATGGGTGAGAATTTGTTTAGTGTGTGGGACGTAGATTGAAAGAAAGTGCACAAATAAAACTAAATAGAATACACTGAATGGAATGTTTTGTGCTGCAAACAAGCCCTACAAATGGTCCCAAAACTGTGGCATGAACACCCCCCCCCCCCCCACCAAAAAAAAAACGAATACCTTTGCAAAAGTGAACATTGCACAGTAGGAAGCCACATACACATCTGGTACTTAATTTCAGAGGGCATGGTTCAAGGGGCGAGTTGCATATTATTCAACAACGCGGTATCAACATTTCGTCCACAGTATATCCAAACTTCTTCGTTCATTACGGAGAAAGGGTTGCACTTTGTAAATACGTTTCCTTCTGTTTTGTCTTAGATGTACAGACTCTACTCTCTATGTGTGTAGGTGTGGGCACTGTGTGTATTAAATCGTTACACCGTGCGGGAACCTTTTTGACGACATTGGTTTCCTTTTTGCACATTGTGTGTAGGTGTGGGCACTGTGTGTATTAAATCGTTACACCGTGCGGGAACCTTTTTGACGACATTGGTTTCCTTTTTGCACATGAATGGCTGAACAGCCGAGCAGGCTTAAGACACGCTATTTAGTCATCTTGCTTGCTCTTGCTTCGCCTGGCTTGCAACTAGAATTGAACAAGTAAATATTATGTATTCTTACCAAGAACGCTTTCCGATAACCAAGTCGCTTTATCGAGTTCACTGCATATTTTCTCCTCTTACGCATCGCCACCAGAACGATAAACAGTGAGGGATGAGTGTTGGATTGCAGAATCACTAAACACTATACCATAGGTTTTGTAAAAGCGTCACCAATGAGAAGAATGTGAGGAATGCAGGCGTTGTACCAGGGACCATGGTAACTTTTATCAGGTGAAGACAACTGACGCCGTGACCTGGAGATGTCCACGGGTGTTCTGGGGTGCCTTGGTGCGTCCGTGGTTGTCCCAAGAGCACCTGAGGACACTTTAGAAAGCGGTAACGAGGGGAGTGTCACCGACACTGCCAACCAGTTTACTTTGACTGCCGAAACCGCCGATATTCATCCCATATAGTGTCTTCTGGAAAAAAATTCACAAAGACAGACCAGAGCACTCACTCAACTCTCTTCCTTTCCATCCTTCCTTTCTTTATACTGTCCATAAACGTTTGTCTATAAAGTCCGTATACGCCGCGGTGGCTCAGTGGTTAGGGCGCTCGACTACTGATCCGGAGTTCCCGGGTTCGAACCCGACAGCGGCGGCTGCGTTTTTATGGAGGAAAAACGCTAAGGCGCCCGTGTGCTGTGCGATGTCAGTGCACGTTAAAGACCCCCAAGTGGTCGAAATTATTCCGGAGCCCTCCACTACGGCACCTCTCTCTTCCTTTCTCCTTTCACTCCCTCCTTTACCCTTCCCTTACGGCGCGGTTCAGGTGTCCAACGATATATGAGACAGATACTGCGCCATTTCCTTTCCCCCCAAAACCAATTATTACTTTTGTAGAGAAATCCTCTAGACCAGTATTTTGACAATACAAATCCTTAGAATGTCTATAGACAATCTATAGATCTATGGGCATACACAGCAGACTTTTTCGAAATACGCTCTATAGACTATGAATAGACCGAAATTAGGACGGGTGAGTAAAAGAAATAAGAATAATATTGCCCAGCCCGCATCGCTTAAGGCACAACGGGCTACTGTGCATAGACAGAAGGATATATATATATATATATATATATATATATATATATATATATATATATATATATATATATATATATATATATATATATATATATATATATATATATATATATATATATATATATATATATATATATATATATATAGGAATTCAATAGAGTGTATAAGTGTGCAAAGTCTTTTTATAGAGAAATCCTCTAGACCAGTATTTTGGCAATACAAATACTTAGAATGTCTATAGACAATCTATAGATCCATAGTGATTCACACTTAGTAGACTTTTTCGAAAGACATCATATAGACTATGAATAGACCGAAATTAGGACGGGCGAGTAAAAGAAATATACATACAGGAATTCAATAGAGTGTATAAGTGTACAAAGTCTTTTTATAGAGAAATCCTCT
Source organism: Amblyomma americanum (assembly GCA_030143305.2). Classification (NCBI taxonomy): domain Eukaryota; kingdom Metazoa; phylum Arthropoda; class Arachnida; order Ixodida; family Ixodidae; genus Amblyomma; species Amblyomma americanum. Next base: position 50,565 of record JARKHS020005233.1, on the reverse strand, counting down.
AGACCAGTATTTTGGCAATACAAATTCTTAGAATGTCTATAGACCATCTATAGATCCATGGCCATTCACTGTTAGTAGACTTTTTCGAAAGACACTATATGGACTAGGAATAGATCGAAATTAGGACGGGTGAGTAGAAGATATAAAAATAATATTGCCCAGCCCGCATCGCTTAAGGCACAACGGGCTACTGTGCATAGACAGAAGGAAATATATATATATATATATATATATATATATATATATATATATATATATATATATATATATATATATATATATATATATATATATATATATATATATATATATATATATGAAGGCAATAGAGTGTATAAGTGTCCAAAGTCTATATCCCATTATTATAAGGGATGCACAGTACAACAGCATCAACCACTCAAAAGAGGCATAAACAAGGTCAGTACGCTACATGCAGCAGGCTGGCGTTGTGCAAAGTCCGCTATACTGCACCGAACTATGCGCGGAACCAGCGCCTTACAAGTGCAGGGCCGTCTGAGCCCATTGGCGTTACCATCGCTCCAAAAAAGGAACGCTGCCAGAGCCTGCCGCGTCAGGTCCTTTCACGGGTGGCGCCTCGTCAAAGCGCATCGCGCGCCGGCGCCTGCCATCGATAGCGGCCATCATTCGTCTTTCTTGTTTCTTCCTTTCGTGTTCCGATCAACCGGCGCACTGTCCAATTTCGACCAGCCGCGGCCGCCGACCGGCCTCGCTACACGGGCGGCACCCCGCATCGTTGTGCATGGTCCGTCGTGACCGCTGAGTCTTCGGCGTGTCTCCGGTTGTTCTGGGTCCGCGGGCAGCTGTAGCAGCCCGGCGAGGGCCCACGCTGAAGCTGAAACGTGGGACTCCCGCGGAGACACGAAGGCTTTCGACTCATCATGCATGCCTGCGTCTAAACTGCGCCTGCAGCGGCATCTCTTTGGCACTGCCGCTCTCCAGGCGACGGTTGCTGCTACGAGTCGACCATTACACCGTCGAGCGCTTGTGTAGCCAATGAGTTGCTGGTTAATGGAGTGAACGGTGATTGCAGGTTAACATTTACCATGCGATGCGTAGGTCTGTTAGGTTTCTAAGCGCCCTTAACGGTCGCTAATCTTGGTCTTGGCGTGTCGCATTGGCTGATCGACCTCGTCAAGACCATGCGCCCCATTCTCGATGCGTTCCTACCCATCTAATTGCTTAAACTTTAGATAAAGGTTGACTGACTGACTGACTGACTGACTGACTGACTGACTGACTGACTGACTGACTGACTGACTGACTGACTGACTGACTGACTGACTGACTGACTGACTGACTGACTGGCCGAATGAACGAAGGAACGAACAAATGAATGAATGAATGAATGAATGAATGAATGAATGAATGAATGAATGAATGAATGAATGAATGTATGAATGAATGAATGAATGAATGAATGAATGAATGAATGAATGAATGAATGAATGAATGAATGAATGACTACAAACGTGAAGACATATAGGATAAGGAAAGAAGGACAGGGAAGAACAAGCCAAAAAATTCATCAGAACGTAGGTTTCAGGAGCGGCTTTTTGGGCAGATATTGAAGGGTGCGGCTGGAAAGGACGGTCCGATTTCCGCTACGAATTTTTGTGCTTTTTTTGTCACAAAAAAGTAATTCAAGTTCATTGGGCTTCCTTGACAAAAAGTTTCTCTGTAGGAATCTTTTTGTGAACTTTTGTGCCCCCCCCCCCCTTTAAATTCCACTTCTGAGCCGTGTAATTGCTCCTGAATGTGCACACAGAGGCACAGATGCAAAGGTTAAAAAGAAAATGATTTCACCTTCGCATTATCTGCGTCGTTCTCCAATACTTGCTGGTGCAGTCATGCAGTGTAAAAGACCGACTGAGCATGTATACTGGCGAATACGTTTCGTTTAACAAAGCACATTTCGAGTTCCGTCTATCGCGATGTAAAGCAGGCATGGCTGCAAAAAGTGCCGCAAATTCCACGCAAGGTAAGAGGCTCCTTTTTCTGGGCCCAGCATTCTAAAAGACCCACCGTTCTTCATATGCCAACCCTGACAACTTCCCGCGCCATCATTTATCTCACCGCCCGGAGCTCTCAAAGATGCAAACCCACAGAGAGTGAAATTGCAAGCTAATGCTCCCGAGTTGTCGCGAGAATGCCTACGTAAAAGCAACAGCCTCGCGCAATCTCTGAACAAACGTTGCCAACAGCCGCGCTAGGCACGCACGCATAATCGCTCTCCCACGCCCCCCGTTCAATTTTCGTGTCATCCGCCTCGAGACGCGCATTCAATTCTGACGCTTGACTGGACCAGCCGAGCGCAGCCTTGTGTAGCCAAGCCAAGTGCGTGCTTCCGAAATAATGGCGCACGCGGGGGTCAAATTGGGGCGTCAGAACTGCGCGCGCGGCACTGGCCAAAGAAAGTCGGGCCGCGGCCGCCCGGTCTAATGGAAAAATATCTGCGAATGCGCCTTAGTCTACTACGCGCGGGTTTGTTCAAGAAAGCAGCGAAGACCACAGAGCCCAACGGTGATGAACACGAAGCAGTAAACTAAGCCAGGTCGGAACTTTCAGTGTGTGTACAACAGAGGAGGATGAACGCTAGTGGCGAGAATTAAACGTCAAATCCTGCGTAGTACCGTTTTTTTTTTTTCGAATATATCCCGACGTTTTTAATGAAGAAATGCGTTATAGAGATTGCAAGTCACATTTTCGCGGACGCCATTTTGCGCGTTGCATACCTCCGGATCGAAGTTTCCTTGTACAGATTCAAAGCCCTATGTCTTGTAAGCGTGTACACAATGTATACTGTATGGCCGAGTACAGCTAAGACTGCACTCGTAGCCGCGTAGGAAGGAGGATGGTTTATTCATGTCAGGCAGGCGGGTTTAGAAGGCCAAGCAGGAAAAGACAGCCATGATAGAATATGCGCAATTCTGCGCGAGATCTCGCGAGATGAAGAGGAAGCGCTGAGTAAATGGGTGGAGGGATCAACTTGATTCCAGAAAAGGGGTTTGTTATGCTCGTTCCCCTGTATACTTCTCCTCGCTATCCTCTCCCTTTCCCTTCCACCGCCGCCGGCTGCAGCTCGGGTGCTTAATATATTAGATAGTAATTTCCGTGGCCGGCAGCATTCTTTTCCCTTCATTTTTTCTTTATTTTTAAATAAACAACTACTTGTTATGCAGGACGCATGCCGCAAGGTCGCCCGAGGACAGGAAATGAACGGTTTCCTGGTGCCACCCTTGGTACAATGGAAGAACAGCCTGCCATAGAGGACGAGGAGGCGAGACGCGCTCGTGCAAGCAGCAGCAACGCTTGGAGGCCGTGACAAACCATCTGCACGTGGAGGCTGCAAGTGCACAGTGGCGAGTCGTCGCCGGAGTCTAAAGGGATTAGCGCTGGTGTCCTACAGTTCAATAACCCCCTGTGTGCCGGGCGGGGGTGCGGATCGGGTCCCATGCGTGAAGGCCGCTGGCTTGGCGGGTTTAGCTTCTCCCGGATTGCTCCATGTGGCTCAAGCATGGACATCCTTGCGCGAAGGTTCGCGTATCGACCTTGGTGGAAACGACTGCGGGGTCAGCAGCTGTGATGACAGCAGCGACGGCAAGGCGAACCCTACCCAGAATTGACCATTTCCGGAAAAGCTAGCGCCATCTGTCGTGCAAACAGGGAAGCACCGCTGGCACTTTTGGTTGGAAAGGGGTTCTCGGGCAAATATGTGCAAGGCAGCGTTCAGCAGTTCACGTACGCTTGTTTTGTTGGTTCTTAGCAGGAAACATGCGTTTGCTAACGAAAGAGGACGATAGAGGAGTAGAACATCCCATTTCCGTTTTTTAGAAACGGGGTGTAGCAAAGAGTTTTCGCGTTGGAGCCTGAAAAACGACCATGTGTGGCAATACCTGCACTCTGCTGCCTCAACGGAACGCCGAATGACCAAATGAAAATGTGCGTGAATGTGCGCCCATGCACGGGCGAGTGTAAAAGTATAATGGGATGCACTTTCCTAATGCGTACAGACGTTTATTTTTGCACTTCCTTGTTAGGGCAGATGTTTCTGCTAACTTCGTACAGCACCTTTTGCCTCAGGCCACATTAACTGATTATAGTAAACGACCCGTTGTACTATCTCAATCGCGGCTCGCGCCGATACGGCAGAGCGTTGCTTTGCTTGCTAACTAGAAGCAGGAGCGTTAGAATGCGCGAATATAGGCGAGGTTGCGCTCTGTGTGCCCCCGCTGTTCATATAGCACAGCTTGGCATTGTAGCATTTATGGTGAATGTTCATACTAGTTTATATCATTCGGTTTTCACCGAATACGCGCGAGCGTCGATGGCAAAACTCTTCTAGGACAACCGAGCTGTGTGCACATGGCAGCAAGCACGAAATGTAGCAGGAACCCCCGTTTCGAAACGTGCTGTATGAGCGCATTACTGACCCCATCAACGGTTTCGTCTTTTGCGCCTTGTATCTTGTCGCGGACTTTATTACGCCCAAGTCTCGCTGTCGCAAAGTGAGTGGTTAGTTTAGATAGAAACGCGCGTTGCAGTTACATGGCAGTTACAGCACACATCAGTGGCCGCCCTACAGCGCAGGAATGCACTGCCAGCTCATGTTTTCCAATTTAACCAAATCGCCTACAGAAGGCGCTGACTGTGCCTTCATCGCGCATGCGCAGAAACTTTTCCACAAGTGGGGAGAACGCGCAGATCTGAGATGATGTCTCCCGTGTGGCGAGGTTGTGCATCCGATGTTGATTTTCAGCCATCTGTAATGCAAAGAAGTTACATTGCCGGAAGGCTGGCGTCGCCACCCCGAGGCTGAACTGCGGACCCTATTGGTGGGCATTGTGTATTGTGTGCGGAGGGTACTCATTCACATAGCATGTAAGGATGAGAGAGGAACTTTTGATTCGGAGGATGATATGAACGAATAAATCTCAACCTGTACCCCGGATGCTTGTCTGGAAAGTTTATTCCACGCGCTGACAGATAGAATCTATGGGGAATTATAACTGAGGTAGACGTCTTTGTGGCGTGAAGCGGACAGGTGGCGAGGAGCTTTAGGGCCATGGTGACCGCGATGGCTCGCTCCGTGGCCCGGCGTTGTACTATCGGGTCTGAGCTAAGGAATGCGGCCTCCCACCGCTAGAGACTTGTGAGCTGAATAAAGGTGCGGCAATCCTTCGCCAATCTCAAGCGCAGTTGGTGAGAATGCAGTCCTGTAGACGCTGCACGGAGCGCGGAATGAAGTAGCGTAACTAAGGCGGGACGTGGTGCAGAGAACTAATGGCAATGCAAATTTATTTTCTCACTCAACATTCTTTAAAACTTGGGGTTTCCATGTAATCGCCACGCAACCTGTTTCGGCTGCTGTAAAAAAATAATACGGTGCAGTGGTGGCAACACGATCCCGCGCCAGCTTCCCCTGTGCACCATATCATTTGAGGACCATTGCTAATGCGCCTCTTACAAGAGCGCATTTAGAGACACTTTTGGGGATCGCACTTTGTCGTGAAGTGTCACTCGAAGCTGATGACGGAAGTGTGGTTTAGAACTAATATCGAAACAGTTGTTAAGCCTATTACGCGCGCAAAATTCTTAGCAGAGTGTGCATATTTTGGACCGAGGTTATTTTAACTGTACAAAGAGACTCTCAGAACACCGATTTTTATTTTAAGAAAATAGGTCCACTACATCGCTGGCAAATATCACAATTTGAGACAAGCGTAAAGCATACCCGCAGAGACACTCAAAACACTGATTTTTATTTTAAGAAAATAGGTCCACTACTTCGCTGGCAAATATCACAATTTGAGACAAGCGTAAAGCATACCCGCCGCCCTGTCAGAAAGAATAGCCTGATATACTCGCACCTAGCGCCCTCACTGGTAGCCTGAGAAGCTCCTTTTAGCAGATTTTTTAAAATAAGTTTTACAATACTGCTGCGTCGGCCCCCTTTTCCGGACATTTAATTAAAATTCCTGGACGCTCGGCACATGCACAAGTAGAAGTGTGTTTCGGGCCGAGTCAATAGCTTCCAGGCTAGCGCGTTCTGAGGAGAATATCTCGACAAGTTCCCTATATGCCTGGCAACAGGCTTCTGACAGGTAATGGTGTCTAGTTAAAACTGGCACTAAATTCGCCCATTTGACATAGGTATACAGAAAAACTAAACATTTTGACAGACTTGCCCGTCTGGTTGGGTTTCAGGACTTAATAAATTTTACACATCTGCAAACAAAAACTTTAATTTGAGACCCAATGTTTCGGGACTTCGCTCTGCCACTCAAAGAAGGAAAGTCGCCATAGCTTTCGTTCTTTTGACCTCCTACTGTCCTCTATGCATACTTAAAGACCCTAGCTACTGCCCTCAGTCATCCCTGAAGAAGGAGCAGAGGCGGCCCCGAAACGTTGGGCTTCAAATTAGAGTTTTTGGTTGGAGATGTGTAGAGTTTATTATAAGGCATGGGTAGAGAACTTCATGATCCCCTCCCTCTTTTCTGCGAAAGCTAAAAGCAGAAGGCCAGTGTTCAGCCCACCTAACTTAAAGGTCGCTCGAGGGCTGTGTTTTCCCTCATGATGCCATATGTTAATGCGAAGGGGCAGAGAACTTCATGATCCCCTCCCTCTTTTCTGCGAAAGCTAAAAGCAGAAGGCCAGTGTTCAGCCCACCTAACTTAAAGGTCGCTCGAGGGCTGTGTTTTCCCTCATGATGCCATATGTTAATGCGAAGGTATCGACAGAATTCCCAGTTACAGTTAGTAGTTACATGTAAGGTTCCACCTGAGGCGCTCAATTCCGATGTTCGGCACAACAAAAATAGCTTTGCTATGTTCAGATATATAGTCTGTTCTCGGAAACGTAGCAGTGTAGACTTGTACTCGAACAACTTCTTGAGTTTCCTACGCCGGTTGGTCATTCTTTAATTGTGGCCGAGCTGTATTGAAATAACTAGAGTAGCTCTTTTGCACAGACATAGAGAAAGAGAATAGCATAAAGAACGTGTGAGTGAGTGTGCAGGTAGTCCTGAACAAGGTCACGGGGAGCGGATAGCGGCGGGCGCGGCTATGGAGCGACGTGTATAGCGGGGATTGGGAGGTGGGCCTGAGGCCCTGAGCCCGGTTGTGCGCGCGCTCCTGGACGATCACTCTAGCTGAACGACAACTACAAACAACAAATACACGGAGAAAGAAGCCCCGGTGATCACTCTAGCGTCTGTCATACGCTGACACCGGCCCGGTGACCACAGAATCCCCGCCCCGTTTTTCTCCAAAGCCAACGGTGAGAAAGCCGCCCCGAAGCGGATTCAATCTCTGTGCTCGCGATGCGCTGGCTTGGGCGGCGTGCAAAGGGAAACCAGGATGTGTGACTGGCTGCAATTAAGTTCTTTTTGTGTTCTGCGACTTGCGCATGAGCTCTCGCATGCACAGGTGTGTAGACAACCACGGGCTGGCCGCTGGGTTTGGATATGTTCCGCGAAAAGAAAGAGCAAAATTTAAGTTGCGCGTTCTTTTTTTGTGTGCTTATAAATGTAGACGTCTTCACTCTACACAGAAATGAGGAAAAAGGGCGTAAGCTGTCACCTAGTGCGCTTGCTAGAGGATAGCTTACTCCCTTATAGGCGTATTAGTGCTTAGAGTCTGAAACTGTCGAAAAGTAAGGAGGAAAAGGAATGCAAAATCCTTGGCAATAGGCTCCGTTTCGAGCTGCTAATCTATGGTGAATGTATGTCGTTCCTATGAGCATTGTGCGCATGGGCTGATCGTGTCGACGATCCCTTAAGCGTAACTGTTGAAAGATCGACAATGTGTGCACCAATACTTGCAACTATCATATGGCATGTGTTTCCGAGTTCTAAGAGCGTGAAGACAAGGCCAAGCAGCTGAACGGAGCTCATGCAGAGCTTACCGAATGGAGCTTATATTGGCTGCATAAACCTCATACAGAGGGGTGTGTAGGGCGACATTTTGCGTTAGAAACGTCGGATGGATGGATGTACGGATTGACTTTACTGGAATCCCCGTTCGATAGGGGTAGTAGTGCGCGCCACCTTGTCCCGCAACTTAAGGCGGATAATTTATTTACTCTAGTTTGATTTATAACGAAGAGATTTTTTGCAAAGTTGATGCGCAGCTTTTGCTAATGTAGCTTGTCCAGTTCAAGTGATTATAGTGATGGTGACACTTCGGTGTTTATATTCATCAATCTTGAGTATTGGATCTTCATTGATTTTGCATGGCATTAAGGTTTATTGTTCACCGAAATTTGGTCATAAGTACACAACGAAGTCATCGGCGAACAGCCTTATACTGACGGATGCAGTGTCAACTGAGGCAACGATGTCATTACTCTATATTAAACATGAAACAGGCCCAAACACTTTTCCCCGAGGGGACACTGAGCCAACAGATACGAATTCATATGAGCAGGCATTAACGTGGATACTGTTTTCGGTACAAAGTTAGGCTCAAATCGGACGAATGCTACTTGGAAACCGGAATTACTCGGGCTAAGCCCCAATTGTAGAGAAGAACACCGTACATCAATGATAACTGGAACATATGAGTTAAAATGTACGTCACGGGTTGCGCATAGGGTGTGCAATCGAAAAGAAAAAAAACATTCGAGGGAACACGTTATGCTCGACGACTACCGCAGGGTCGCCCGAGGACCAGAAACGGGCGGCTTCCTGGAGCCACCCTTGGTTCACTGGAAGAACGTTCCCCCTCTGGTGAGGCCCGTCAGCAGAGGAGAAGGTGGCGAGACGTGCTCGTGCTAGCGAAGCAGAGGCAGCGTTCGCGGGCAGTGCACGTGGGGCGGGCAAGTGCGCAGTGGCGAGTCGTCGCCGGAGTCTAAAGGGATTAGCGCCGGTGTCGCGCAGTTAGATGACCCCTCATGTGCAGGTGGGGGCGTGGATCGAATCCCATGCGTGAAGGCCGCTTGCTTGGCAGTTTAGCTTCTCCCGGGTCGCGCCATGTGGCGGAAATTGGTGAAGACTTCAGCATGCACGTCCTTGCGCGGGTGCGATACGCGAAGGTTCGCGTATCGACCTTGGTGGAGACGGCAGCGGGGCCGGTGGAGGTGATGGCAGCGGCGACGGCAAGACAACCTCTTCCCAGAATTGGGGACCGCGCAGTTGAGGTGTTGGTTGGTGCTATGAAATATTCTGGGGAGGGGGATACTGGTCCCGAGGTATGTTGGCCCTTTGGGCATCACTCTTGGGGAGAGATGAGGACCAGCTGTGCGATGGTGTCACCTGTGTGGCGAGGGTTTGTGTCCGATGTTGATTTCCGGCCATCTTTGATGGAAAGAAGGAACACTGCCGGAGGGTGGGCGTCGCCGCCCCGGAGGTTAACCACGGTCTCTACTGATGGGCACTGTGTGCGGCATGAGAGGGACTTTTTGATTCGGATGATGATTTGAACGAATAAATTTCAACCTGTAACCCGATGCTTGCCTGGAAAGCTTACTCGATCCACGTGCCGACAGATAGAAAGAACGCATGTGGAAGTATAATTGACCCCTCATAAGCTCCTACTCAAGGGTATGACGGGATAGCGTGCTGGGTTAATTGCCATATATGCAGATGACCATTCCCTACTTTACATTCATAGATGCCTTGGAGTCCTCATACCCATCCTGGCGCAGGTGTGCAGCGGTTAAGCGATGCACGACCACCCTGAGATGATATGTGCTCCCCGCGGTGGGCCTTGTGCGTCCCAGCTTGCTCTTCCCGAGTGACTAATCGTTATTTCAATTGCCATTTGCTATGATGGGCAGTTTTGATGACGCCGCAAGGTCACGTGACCTAGGTAGGCCACATGCCTCCTTGGTTGCTCTCTGGGGACCACCTTCCAGTGCCATGCTCGTATTTTTCGCTCACAAGGCCGACACCGGATTTTCCGGTGAACGGGGCCTTTTACGCTATCGCGTTAAAATAAGGCCCTGCCCGCATCGCCTGTGTTACAACTGGCTAGAACAGACAGCTGCAGCTGATAAGCAATTAATAAGTAAGACAGCTGCAGCTGACAAGACAGAAGTTGCAGCTGGTAACTAATTAGTATAAGACTTATTCTCAAGACAAACACCGCATTCGTACCACTTACCAGTGCTTGAAGTGTGGATGCATCGAAGGAGGTCTCTACTGATTCGGGCACAGGTGGAGAGGTTAATAAAGGGGTAGAGAGAGAAACGGCCGGCGACCTGCTTTACACGTCGTTTCATGAAAAGAGGAGAAATCTTTTTTTTTTCAAGGTCGCTGTTTGCTGAGTTTATGCGACAGACCTGGAACAAACAATCCCCCATGCTCTTCCAGTGTGCTCCTCGTTGTGTTAGCCTTGGAATTGAGCGGCCAGCTCTGTACTCACTCGTGGTGCCAGGGCATGGGTTTCCCTTTCTCTTCCATCCTTTATGCAATGTTGCCTACTTTGTATTTTGCTCTGTCTCGGGCTTTAGAAAAGATTTTAACCATTCTTGCTAAAGATCACAGCGAAATTTTGAAAACGATAGAGAAGAAATGTTGCCACCACCGCACACAAGAAGAATAAAAAATGGTTGTTATCTTAGGACTCGTGCAGTCTCTACATTTTAGCCCCGGGGGGGTTCTCAGATCCTTTGTCAATATTTCTGAGGAGTCTAAAGCCCTCCGAGATCCCTCCTCGGCTTTAAGTACTGCGCAAAACAGTACAGCATTGATCACTTTGAAGCTTGTCAACGGAATTTTGACAGAGAAACGATCGATTAACGACATTAATGGCACCAAATCCACCGTGTTTATGTGCTGTTGTAATACTGAGGATTGTGCAGTCATTGTCTTACTGAGCCCTACGCGCAGGGAAGCGTTGTGCGAATAAAAAGCTTCGCCCCTGGTTCGGGCTTACAAATGTGTATATCGGTCAAGCCTCCGGTGCATGCCCGTCCTTGCGGCCGAGGTAATTTAGTGCGGCGCGTTTAGGACTAAAAGGCGTGGGCGCCAAAAAACACACCTCCCCTATCTCCCGCCGATGGCAAGAGGTTCTTTATTGGCCGTAAATCTGGCACTTTGCTTTGGCGGTTTCCACTATACGATCTCAAGTACTGCTGATAAGGGAATCCCTGTCTGTGCACGCGTTCCCGTACACTGGCGTCTATGCCGCCTTCCGTCTTGCTTTTTTCCTTTGAAGTCGGCACTTTCTTTCTCCGGTGGGGTAAGCCTAAACGCTCTTGATAGATTATATACGACTTCGGCGAACCGCATGAGCTGCGCACGCGAAGCCAATGCACGGAGGCGCCAGGCAGTGTTTGTCTTTGATTCCTTCCTGTGCGGCCCGAGCTCTGGTTGCAGACAAATTTATGCACGTCCTTTGGTATTCGCATTAAAAGCCGGATTTCACGTTCACACCGTGTTCAGAAGGGGGGGGGGGGGGGAGGTGAGGAGGTGAAATAAAAGGCCTTTTGCGTCGTCTTTGGAGTTGCAAGAAGTGAACCGGTTTGGTTTGACCATTGACGGACCCAACACTAAGGAATGGATTCTCGGTACGAAGCCGCTTCACGAAGACGACATGCAAAGTGGCTGTGCGGTTGCGTGTAGCTATTGATATGGTAGTTGTTTTGTGCGCTTTTTCGTGTCAAAGCACTATACTTAACGAGGTCAAACCGGCGCATTCTTATTTGGTTCACAGGTTTTGGGGATGCATGACCTTGATGGTGACCTTGGGCGAGTCATAAACAAATATGTGCGCTTTTCAGTGCAAAAGCACTACTTCGCGAGGTTAAACCAGCGTGTTTGCATTTGGTTCGCAGGTATGCGTGATGCTTGAACTTGAGGGTGACCTTGGCCAAACCGCAAATAAATAACTAAAATAAATATTGCCGCTACTGGGATTCCAATCCTCGGAGGTGCGAACAGAACAGCCTCACTGGCCACTGCAGGAGAGCACTGGGCAATTGCCTCAGCCGTTTATGTTTCGTGTTAAACTGTGGCACTCTCGCGCTGTGTGCTGTACATGATTTTCTTCATCAACTAATACTACTGTCAAAACTCATATTCGGCGGCGGTAGTGACATAGATGTGCACTACATGCATTGGCGTGGAGAACGGCACTGGAGAAATACGCACTGGTGTTGGCGCTGATAACATTGCTGCAGAAACGCGACACTGGAGCATAGGCCGCCGGCGTAGATTGGGTAAATTGGCATTGAGGAAGAAAAAGGTAGGGACGCTCATAACTGGCTCCCTGGGTCAGTGGACACCTCAATTTTTATTAAAAATAAAAGAAATTGATGGAATTCTATTAAGTGTCTTCGTAAGGTTTTGCTCGAAAGCTGACCCCGTGGCAGGGAGACAGGGCAAGGCTGTACGAGACATAGCCGAGCCCGGCCGATACATCCAACTCGAAGGGCATCGCAAAATAGTTCGTGATATCGATAATTCGGTATACAAAAAATGGCTACCGCTAAGCTTACCTGAAACCCAAAAGCAACAAAAATTGCGCCCGCGATAGCGACGCGCTTGTTGCTGTAACGAGCCGTCCGCCGCATTAGTGGCGCCGCTCGCTAGACGTTGCTAGATGTAACCTCTTCGAATTGCAACCGCAGCGGACGTTGCTTCGGAACTAGCCACTGCCTATTGAAGCTGTCTAATCCTGTTACCAGTACACTGTAAGAAGAATAGCGACGTTATAATTAAGGTAATGTTGTTTCCGCAACCCCTTCGGCAATGAAGCACGCCAGACAAAGGCGACCGCTGCGTTTTCTTTAGGTTGGCTTCACCGCATGACAGCAATGCATTGCGCAAACTATGTAGAAGACAGCGCAGGTTACCCTCAAGCACCCCCAATCATGCGGTTACGCAACAGGGCTGGAGGTGTTAGCGGGTGCTCAGGGAGGCGCAGCTGACCTCTCTCCACGCGCGAGAAGTGATCGAAGAACGCCGTTAGGAGAAGCGCCATGTGTAGGGGCGCGGCGACGATTTCTCACTCTGCTTCCAATGTTCTTGTTCCTAATAAACTACTACTGTACTATTGCTGCTCCAACTTCTACTGTTTCCGTTGCTAAATATACTACTACTACTACTACTACTACTACTACTACTACTACTACTACTACTACTACAGCTACTGTTATTCTAGCTGACACCACTACTATACTAGTACTACTTGTACTGTTTCTGAAAAGACTACTACTACAGCAACTACTACTACTACTACTACTACGACTACTCCAGCTACTGTTATTGTAGCTGACACTACTGCTATACTAGTACTACTTCGACTGTTTCTGAAAATACTACTACTATTACTACTCCAGCTACTGTTATTGTAGCTGACACTACCGCTATACTAGTACTACTTCTTCTGTTTCTGAAAACACTACTACTACTACTACTACTACTACTACTACTACTACTACTACAACTACTACTACTACTCCAGCTACTGTTATTGTAGCCGACACTACTGCTATACTATTACTACTTCGACTGTTTCTGAAAATACTACTACTACTACTACTACTCCAGCTACTGTTATTCTAGCTGGCACTACTGCTATACAAGTACTACCTCTACTGTTTCTGAAAATACTACTACTACTACTACTACTCCAGCTACTGGTATTGTAGCTGACACTACTGCTATAGTAGTACTACTTCGACTGTTTCTGAAAATACTACTACTACTACAGCTACTGTTATTGTAGATGACACTACTGCTATACTAGTAATACTTCTACTGTTTCTGAAAATACTACTACTACTACTACTCCAGCTACTTTTATTGTAGCTGGCACTACTGCTATACTACTACTATACTCGCAGACAGTTTTTTGTGGCTATGCAGTGGCCGCTACAAAATACTACTACTACTACAGCTACTGTTATTGTAGATGACACTACTGCTATACTAGTACTACTTCTACTGTTTCTGGAAATACTACTAATACTACTACTACTACTACTACTACTACTACTACTACTACTACTACTCCAGCTACTTTTATTGTAGCTGGCACTACTGCTATACTACTACTATACTCGCAGACAGTTTTTTGTGGCTATGCAGTGGCAGCTACGAGGGTGAGGCGCAAGGCTTTCACAAGCGTGCTCTTATCTCTCTCTCGCGATGGAGAGAGATGGGAGTTTAAGCTGGCGACGCGTGCCCATAGCTTCCGCAGCATAGCCACAAAAAGGTGTACGTGAGTATAGTTCTACTTGTACTCTTTCTGCTACTGACAATACTACTAGTATTACTACTACTCCAGCTCCTATTACTGTAGCTGCAGACACTACTGCCATACTACTACTGCTACTAATACTACCACTGCAGCTATCGTTATTGTAGCTTACGATATTATTATACTACTGCTGCTACTACTACAACTACTACTACTAGTACGACGCACTTGTTTTCAGAGGTGAATATCCTACGCATGACCCATACCGTAGCATGAATTAAAAAAGTACTTTTGCGATATGCACAAAACAAACCACTCTTATTGGCCTCCTTTGCGCATTAACCGCCGGCCGCGTACACTGAACTGTCACGTGACCTAGCGCACATTTCTATAGCACCATAAACGCTTACGCATCTACCTGGCAGGAGTGCTTGAAAAGGCGCTAGTTGGAGAACTTTTACGATTCTTGCGAGCGGCACGAGACGAGGGAGGCCGAGGCACGCCGGAGTTTCGCGATCGGTAAGCGCATCAATTCGCGTTTACGCACAGGTGGCTGGAGGAAGTTCTCCCGGAGTAAGGCAGCAGAGAAGCGGCCAGACCCTCACCCCTCGACACGCCACAGCGTACAGGATAGATTTAACACACGCAAACTGCGTCAGACGTTCCACACGGGGCCTCCTCGCAAACGACACGGGGAGCAAGAGGACCACCGGCTATGCGGCCGACCCCCGTGACGTCTTTATCGTCTCGCTAATCCGAGTCTGCCGTAGGTCGCCCAGTCAACTGTGCATGTGTCGAGGTCGGTCAGCGGCGAGCTTGCGTCTTCGGGAGAGAAACCGAAAGGATTTTCGCCGCGACCACCACCGCAGCCTTGTATACATTCGAATAAAAATGCACCTCTCCGATCGCATAAAAAAAAACATCGCATTTTCTTCGCACCGGCTTTATAGAAAAAGAATTGAGATTCAACCACCGCTGAGTTTTCGTATCTTCCCCCCCCCCCCCCTCTTACTGAAATAAGGAATGCCTAGCAACGTGCATTGACAATTGTATTATCGAGGTGCAACAACCTTTGTGTTGAGACTCTCTGACTGGTTCCATTATAATGGTAGTCATCTATATCAAAAGGGACTCCTGAACTCTCTGTTCAGTGTTGGGAGAAACAAGCCTTCGAATTATTTTTTATTTATTTATTGAAAGTTTTATGTACAAAATAAATTGTATATTTCTTGTTGATATTCTTCTTATTTAGTACTATTCAAAGGCGTATCAGTTAATACATATGAAACGAAGTGAGATGGCCAGCCTTATAAATACGTGCAAATAAGGAGAAATTGCCAATTTCGCATTATATTAGCATTTATTATATTATTACATTATTCTATTATTATATTATATATAATATAACAATATAACAATATATATATATATATATATATATATATATATATATATATATATATATATATATATATATATATATATATATATATATATATATATATATATATATTATACTATTATATTTATCATATATTTATTATTCGCATTATATTCTGGTGTCCAAAAACGTAAAAAGGTGATTCGTTAATTAAGTTAATTATTCATATCATAACTAAGCTCAGTGACGTAAATAATGTCCCCCTTACTGTACAAGCCACACACACACTAACCGCACCGATGACTCTCGCATGGGTTTTAAAGTAACAAGCTGTAAAGATTTAAAACATTCAGTTTTTGTTCTGAGACGACCCAGGTTTTTTTTCGCAAAGGAATTTTTACCAAATGCACGAGTAAGCATACCACTTGCTCATCACTATAAGGTGTGAAATCACCATTGGTTTTTCTATGGGCGAGGTCTCGGGAACAGTTCCTTTTCGCAAAGGAGTTTTTACCAAATGCACGAGTAAGCATACCACTTGCTCACCACTATAAGGTGTGAAATCACCATTGGTTTTTCTATGGGCGAGGTCTCGGGAACAGTTCCTTTTCGCAAAGGAGTTTTTACCAAATGCACGAGTAAGCATACCACTTGCTCATCACTATAAGGTGTGAAATCACCATTGGTTTTTCTATGGGCGACGTCTCGGGAACAGTTCCTTTTCGCAAAGGAGTTTTTACCGAATGCACGAGTAAGCATACCACTTGCTCACCACTATAAGGTGTGAAATCACCATTGGTTTCTCCTATGGGCGAGGTCTCGGGAACAGTTCCTTTTCGCAAAGGAGTCTTTACCACATGCACGAGTAAGCATACCACTTGCTCACCACTATAAGGTGTGAAATCACCATTGGTTTTTCTATGGGCGAGGTCTCGGGAACAGTCCCTTTTCGCAAAGGAGTTTTTACCAAATGCACGAGTAAGCATACCACTTGCTCACCACTATAAGGGGTGAAATCACCATTGGTTTTTCTATGGGCGAGGTCTCGGGAACAGTTCCTTTTCGCAAAGGAGTTTTTACCAAATGCACGAGTAAGCATACCACTTGCTCACCACTATAAGGGGTGAAATCACCATTGGTTTTTCTATGGGCGAGGTCTCGGGAACCGTTCCTTTTCGCAGAGGAGTTTTTACCAAATGCACGAGTAAGCATACCACTTGCTCACCACTATAAGGGGTGAAATCACCATTGGTTTTTCTATGGGCGAGGCCTCGGGAACAGTTCCTTTTCGCAAAGGAGTTTTTACCGAATGCACGAGTAAGCATACCACTTGCTCACCACTATAAGGTGTGAAATCACCATTGGTTTTTCTATGGGCGAGGTCTCGGGAACAGTTCCTTTTCGCAAAGGAGTTTTTACCAAATGCACGAGTAAGCATACCACTTGCTCACCACTATAAGGGGTGAAATCACCATTGGTTTTTCTATGGGCGAGGCCTCGGGAACAGTTCCTTTTCGCAGAGGAGTTTTTACCAAATGCACGAGTAAGCATACCACTTGCTCACCACTATAAGGTGTGAAATCACCATTGGTTTTTCTATGGGCGAGGTCTCGGGAACAGTTCCTTTTCGCAAAGGAGTTTTTACCAAATGCACGAGTAAGCATCCCACTTGCTCACCACTATAAGGTGTGAAATCACCATTGGTTTTTCAATGGGCGAGGCCTCGGGAACAGTTCTTTTCGCAGAGGAGTTTTTACCAAATGCACGAGTAAGCATACCACTTGCTCACCACTATAAGGGGTGAAATCACCATTGGTTTTTCTATGGGCGAGGCCTCGGGAACAGTTCCCTGCTGCGGCGGTCACATTTAGATGGAAATGGAATGCAAAAATTCCCAAGAGCTGTCCGGTGTCAGTGCGCATAAAAGAATTCCTATACAGGTGGTCGAAATCAAACAAGAGCCCCCCTCATTAATGGCGCCCCTCAGAGCTATAGTTTGCAGCTTCGAGGCGTTAAATCCCAAATACCACTCCAATGGTCATTCTGAGTTTCGTGCAAATTTTTCGACAGTCATGTTTTTTTTCTATCGCACTCTGGTAACAGAGCTGTGATGACCCCCATAATGCGCAGGTCCACACGGGACGGAGAGGCAAAGAGACACCGTATGGCTCAGTTTAAACAAACAGGTATATTCAATAATTACACATGATTAGGATTATACATCAGAGGCTGGGGCGTCCGAGCTTACGTGCCGACGACTTCATGGGGGCGATGGAGTGGCTCCGGAGTTGGGCTCGAGCGGTTGCTGGCAGAAGCTGCACGCCGTCGGGCTTCGGCGCTGAAGGCCCTCTTCGCGAACGATGTCGTCCTGCTCGGCTTGCGTGTATGCAGTAGAATTTCAATAGTCGTCCGTTTCTTCGAGGATGGTTCCCAAACCCTTCCTCTAGTGTCGTTCGGCTTGGAAGATGAACAGGAGGCGAGCTTGTAGATGATGACAGCAGAGCATAATTTTTCAACAGAACAAACTTTGCACTACTTTACTCATCGACCGGGCAGGTTAGTGCCTAAGTAGCATCACATTACATGCTAAGCATGGAGCCCCAGCTCAGACTGAACTGCATCCGTTTACATGCGCTTTTAAGCACTTGATTAACAAAGGACTAAGGGCGGTCATTTCCAGTGGCCCGCCCAAAGCATCAATTCTCCAATCCAAAATAACATGCGAGATGGGGACCACCCCTTGGGCTGGGCTTAGCCTCGACCCCAGAGTCTGTTAACAATACAAACTAAATAAACAACAAAAACGCCACCACTCTCTCTCAAGTGAGAGTATACACAGGCTCTCTCTTCGGAGCTAATTCACTAGCGCCTGTCTTTCCACATTCTTGGCGAGTACTGCCTGTCCGCCATGACAGGTGTCCGTCGCGGCCCTTCTGGGAAGCTGTGGGTGCCTTCCCGGCGATAGCCCACGACAAAGGGGGGGAGGGAAAGAATGTCGTCTTCGCGGTTTCGCATAGCGTCGGCTGTGGTACGGCGCGCTCTGGCCCGCTGACAGCTCCCCTGTCCTGGAATGCAACCGGAAATTGGGGAGGACAAAGCCTGTTTCCCCGGGGCGGCGGCGGGACCGGTTTTTCCGGTCGTCACTCAAAGAGCATGGCTGGGCAATTGATGATGCCGCTGTCACGGTTCCCCGTCTACGCCGCGCCGTCGAACGTGGATCCTCGTATCACACACGGAATGTCACAGAGCGCTGTAGATCAATGACATCCTCAAATGAACGATCAACGTATTTCTTTCGGATCTATGCCTCTCTCCGGAGTCAATGATTCGTGCATTAAGCAGTAGTGCCCCCTTGATCAGTAGCGACAAGGTTCGGACATGGCTTGACCTGGCTAACTTTCGTGAGTGATTGTGGGTCCTCTACTGTGTCTAGAAGTGTGCTATTTGGCTCATGTGTTCATGACAACTAATGCATAGTGACTAAGCGGGTTTATGTACTTTGCTCAGAAGATGTCTCCGGACCCCATTAGCAGTTGCTTCAGCTCTTCCCGACAAAGACAACCAAGGCAGGTAGGCCTTGCGAAATGGACGACGTTTTCAGGGTCGTGCTTTGTCATTGTCTCAATATGACTATGACTTAACATGAGTGCGTCCCCTTTCCGCAATATCACAACTGTGTGACCGACAAGAATGAAATATGGCTGTGGGCGCAGCTGTCCTTCCGACAGAGTGGCATCACATAGACAACTGAATCAGGCTTCTACGGGCCGTGTGAGCTACGCACCAGACTATCTTACTGAGAGTAAGGAGAAAGGCTGTACAATAACCGACTCGTCTAAAGGCAGGGGCTGTTATTTGAGCATGCGCTGAAACGACCTGTCTTAAATGCGCACTATAGAGGAATCTGAGCTCGACTTTTTAGCGCGGGAACTCTATCTACTCGTTCCGCGCATTCTTAGAAACTTCGAATAATTATCCTGTGCGGCCGATTTCCCTAATCTAAATCGGATTAAACGTCCCGGCTCCCGCCTTTTTTTTTTTAACTCAACGCTGAAGGTATAGGAGGATGTCAACCAACGCTTGAGGTGCCTTTCAGCCAGTCCCGTGGCGGCTTCGCTTTCGCTTTTATTTTGTTTTTTAGGTTTATGTGAAAAAATTGTTTTCAGTCGCACACAAGATAGCCGCAAATTAGGCCCACGGAAATAAAAATAAGCTTGGGCTCTTTGATTTACGCATGACTCCGCCGATGGCAGAGCGGCAAGCCGCCATGGGACTGGCTGAAAGGCACTCCACGCGTTGGTCTGCATTCAGCGTTGAGTTTTTTAAAAAAAAAAAGGCGGGAGCCGGGACGGTTAATCCGGTTTAAATTAAGGAAATTGGCCGCACAGGAAAACAAATCGAAGTTCCCAAGAATGCTCAGAACGTGTGGGCTCTTTGATTTACGCATCACTCCGCCGATGGCAGAGCGGCAAGCCGCCATGGGACTGGCTGAAAGGCACTCCACGCGTTGGTCTGCATTCAGCGTTGAGTTTTTAAAAAAAAAAAAGGCGGGAGCCGGGACGGTTAATCCGGTTTAAATTAAGGAAATTGGCCGCACAGGAAAACAAATCGAAGTTCCCAAGAATGCTCAGAACGTGTGGGCTCTTTGATTTACGCATCACTCCGCCGATGGCAGAGCGGCAAGCCGCCATGGGACTGGCTGAAAGGCACTCCACGCGTTGGTCTGCATTCAGCGTTGAGTTTTTAAAAAAAAAAAGGCGGGAGCCGGGACGGTTAATCCGGTTTAAATTAAGGAAATTGGCCGCACAGGAAAACAAATCGAAGTTCCCAAGAATGCTCAGAACGTGTGGGCTCTTTGATTTACGCATCACTCCGCCGATGGCAGAGCGGCAAGCCGCCATGGGACTGGCTGAAAGGCACTCCACGCGTTGGTCTGCATTCAGCGTTGAGTTTTTAAAAAAAAAAAAGGCGGGAGCCGGGACGGTTAATCCGGTTTAAATTAAGGAAATTGGCCGCACAGGAAAACAAATCGAAGTTCCCAAGAATGCTCAGAACGTGTGGGCTCTTTGATTTACGCATCACTCCGCCGATGGCAGAGCGGCAAGCCGCCATGGGACTGGCTGAAAGGCACTCCACGCGTTGGTCTGCATTCAGCGTTGAGTTTTTAAAAAAAAAAAGGCGGGAGCCGGGACGGTTAATCCGGTTTAAATTAAGGAAATTGGCCGCACAGGAAAACAAATCGAAGTTCCCAAGAATGCTCAGAACGTGTGGGCTCTTTGATTTACGCATCACTCCGCCGATGGCAGAGCGGCAAGCCGCCATGGGACTGGCTGAAAGGCACTCCACGCGTTGGTCTGCATTCAGCGTTGAGTTTTTAAAAAAAAAAAGGCGGGAGCCGGGACGGTTAATCCGGTTTAAATTAAGGAAATTGGCCGCACAGGAAAACAAATCGAAGTTCCCAAGAATGCTCAGAACGTGTGGGCTCTTTGATTTACGCATCACTCCGCCGATGGCAGAGCGGCAAGCCGCCATGGGACTGGCTGAAAGGCACTCCACGCGTTGGTCTGCATTCAGCGTTGAGTTTTTTAAAAAAAAAAAGGCGGGAGCCGGGACGGTTAATCCGGTTTAAATTAAGGAAATTGGCCGCACAGGAAAACAAATCGAAGTTCCCAAGAATGCTCAGAACGTGTGGGCTCTTTGATTTACGCATCACTCCGCCGATGGCAGAGCGGCAAGCCGCCATGGGACTGGCTGAAAGGCACTCCACGCGTTGGTCTGCATTCAGCGTTGAGTTTTTTAAAAAAAAAAAGGCGGGAGCCGGGACGGTTAATCCGGTTTAAATTAAGGAAATTGGCCGCACAGGAAAACAAATCGAAGTTCCCAAGAATGCTCAGAACGTGTGGGCTCTTTGATTTACGCATCACTCCGCCGATGGCAGAGCGGCAAGCCGCCATGGGACTGGCTGAAAGGCACTCCACGCGTTGGTCTGCATTCAGCGTTGAGTTTTTTAAAAAAAAAAGGCGGGAGCCGGGACGGTTAATCCGGTTTAAATTAAGGAAATTGGCCGCACAGGAAAACAAATCGAAGTTCCCAAGAATGCTCAGAACGTGTGGGCTCTTTGATTTACGCATCACTCCGCCGATGGCAGAGCGGCAAGCCGCCATGGGACTGGCTGAAAGGCACTCCACGCGTTGGTCTGCATTCAGCGTTGAGTTTTTTAAAAAAAAAAGGCGGGAGCCGGGACGGTTAATCCGGTTTAAATTAAGGAAATTGGCCGCACAGGAAAACAAATCGAAGTTCCCAAGAATGCTCAGAACGTGTGGGCTCTTTGATTTACGCATCACTCCGCCGATGGCAGAGCGGCAAGCCGCCATGGGACTGGCTGAAAGGCACTCCACGCGTTGGTCTGCATTCAGCGTTGAGTTTTTTAAAAAAAAAAGGCGGGAGCCGGGACGGTTAATCCGGTTTAAATTAAGGAAATTGGCCGCACAGGAAAACAAATCGAAGTTCCCAAGAATGCTCAGAACGTGTGGGCTCTTTGATTTACGCATCACTCCGCCGATGGCAGAGCGGCAAGCCGCCATGGGACTGGCTGAAAGGCACTCCACGCGTTGGTCTGCATTCAGCGTTGAGTTTTTTAAAAAAAAAAAGGCGGGAGCCGGGACGGTTAATCCGGTTTAAATTAAGGAAATTGGCCGCACAGGAAAACAAATCGAAGTTCCCAAGAATGCTCAGAACGTGTGGGCTCTTTGATTTACGCATCACTCCGCCGATGGCAGAGCGGCAAGCCGCCATGGGACTGGCTGAAAGGCACTCCACGCGTTGGTCTGCATTCAGCGTTGAGTTTTTTAAAAAAAAAAAGGCGGGAGCCGGGACGGTTAATCCGGTTTAAATTAAGGAAATTGGCCGCACAGGAAAACAAATCGAAGTTCCCAAGAATGCTCAGAACGTGTGGGCTCTTTGATTTACGCATCACTCCGCCGATGGCAGAGCGGCAAGCCGCCATGGGACTGGCTGAAAGGCACTCCACGCGTTGGTCTGCATTCAGCGTTGAGTTTTTTAAAAAAAAAAAGGCGGGAGCCGGGACGGTTAATCCGGTTTAAATTAAGGAAATTGGCCGCACAGGAAAACAAATCGAAGTTCCCAAGAATGCTCAGAACGTGTGGGCTCTTTGATTTACGCATCACTCCGCCGATGGCAGAGCGGCAAGCCGCCATGGGACTGGCTGAAAGGCACTCCACGCGTTGGTCTGCATTCAGCGTTGAGTTTTTTAAAAAAAAAAGGCGGGAGCCGGGACGGTTAATCCGGTTTAAATTAAGGAAATTGGCCGCACAGGAAAACAAATCGAAGTTCCCAAGAATGCTCAGAACGTGTGGGCTCTTTGATTTACGCATCACTCCGCCGATGGCAGAGCGGCAAGCCGCCATGGGACTGGCTGAAAGGCACTCCACGCGTTGGTCTGCATTCAGCGTTGAGTTTTTAAAAAAAAAAAGGCGGGAGCCGGGACGGTTAATCCGGTTTAAATTAAGGAAATTGGCCGCACAGGAAAACAAATCGAAGTTCCCAAGAATGCTCAGAACGTGTGGGCTCTTTGATTTACGCATCACTCCGCCGATGGCAGAGCGGCAAGCCGCCATGGGACTGGCTGAAAGGCACTCCACGCGTTGGTCTGCATTCAGCGTTGAGTTTTTTAAAAAAAAAAAGGCGGGAGCCGGGACGGTTAATCCGGTTTAAATTAAGGAAATTGGCCGCACAGGAAAACAAATCGAAGTTCCCAAGAATGCTCAGAACGTGTGGGCTCTTTGATTTACGCATCACTCCGCCGATGGCAGAGCGGCAAGCCGCCATGGGACTGGCTGAAAGGCACTCCACGCGTTGGTCTGCATTCAGCGTTGAGTTTTTTAAAAAAAAAAAGGCGGGAGCCGGGACGGTTAATCCGGTTTAAATTAAGGAAATTGGCCGCACAGGAAAACAAATCGAAGTTCCCAAGAATGCTCAGAACGTGTGGGCTCTTTGATTTACGCATCACTCCGCCGATGGCAGAGCGGCAAGCCGCCATGGGACTGGCTGAAAGGCACTCCACGCGTTGGTCTGCATTCAGCGTTGAGTTTTTTAAAAAAAAAAAGGCGGGAGCCGGGACGGTTAATCCGGTTTAAATTAAGGAAATTGGCCGCACAGGAAAACAAATCGAAGTTCCCAAGAATGCTCAGAACGTGTGGGCTCTTTGATTTACGCATCACTCCGCCGATGGCAGAGCGGCAAGCCGCCATGGGACTGGCTGAAAGGCACTCCACGCGTTGGTCTGCATTCAGCGTTGAGTTTTTAAAAAAAAAAAGGCGGGAGCCGGGACGGTTAATCCGGTTTAAATTAAGGAAATTGGCCGCACAGGAAAACAAATCGAAGTTCCCAAGAATGCTCAGAACGTGTGGGCTCTTTGATTTACGCATCACTCCGCCGATGGCAGAGCGGCAAGCCGCCATGGGACTGGCTGAAAGGCACTCCACGCGTTGGTCTGCATTCAGCGTTGAGTTTTTTAAAAAAAAAAAGGCGGGAGCCGGGACGGTTAATCCGGTTTAAATTAAGGAAATTGGCCGCACAGGAAAACAAATCGAAGTTCCCAAGAATGCTCAGAACGTGTGGGCTCTTTGATTTACGCATCACTCCGCCGATGGCAGAGCGGCAAGCCGCCATGGGACTGGCTGAAAGGCACTCCACGCGTTGGTCTGCATTCAGCGTTGAGTTTTTTAAAAAAAAAAAGGCGGGAGCCGGGACGGTTAATCCGGTTTAAATTAAGGAAATTGGCCGCACAGGAAAACAAATCGAAGTTCCCAAGAATGCTCAGAACGTGTGGGCTCTTTGATTTACGCATCACTCCGCCGATGGCAGAGCGGCAAGCCGCCATGGGACTGGCTGAAAGGCACTCCACGCGTTGGTCTGCATTCAGCGTTGAGTTTTTAAAAAAAAAAAAGGCGGGAGCCGGGACGGTTAATCCGGTTTAAATTAAGGAAATTGGCCGCACAGGAAAACAAATCGAAGTTCCCAAGAATGCTCAGAACGTGTGGGCTCTTTGATTTACGCATCACTCCGCCGATGGCAGAGCGGCAAGCCGCCATGGGACTGGCTGAAAGGCACTCCACGCGTTGGTCTGCATTCAGCGTTGAGTTTTTAAAAAAAAAAAAGGCGGGAGCCGGGACGGTTAATCCGGTTTAAATTAAGGAAATTGGCCGCACAGGAAAACAAATCGAAGTTCCCAAGAATGCTCAGAACGTGTGGGCTCTTTGATTTACGCATCACTCCGCCGATGGCAGAGCGGCAAGCCGCCATGGGACTGGCTGAAAGGCACTCCACGCGTTGGTCTGCATTCAGCGTTGAGTTTTTAAAAAAAAAAAAGGCGGGAGCCGGGACGGTTAATCCGGTTTAAATTAAGGAAATTGGCCGCACAGGAAAACAAATCGAAGTTCCCAAGAATGCTCAGAACGTGTGGGCTCTTTGATTTACGCATCACTCCGCCGATGGCAGAGCGGCAAGCCGCCATGGGACTGGCTGAAAGGCACTCCACGCGTTGGTCTGCATTCAGCGTTGAGTTTTTAAAAAAAAAAAAGGCGGGAGCCGGGACGGTTAATCCGGTTTAAATTAAGGAAATTGGCCGCACAGGAAAACAAATCGAAGTTCCCAAGAATGCTCAGAACGTGTGGGCTCTTTGATTTACGCATCACTCCGCCGATGGCAGAGCGGCAAGCCGCCATGGGACTGGCTGAAAGGCACTCCACGCGTTGGTCTGCATTCAGCGTTGAGTTTTTAAAAAAAAAAAAGGCGGGAGCCGGGACGGTTAATCCGGTTTAAATTAAGGAAATTGGCCGCACAGGAAAACAAATCGAAGTTCCCAAGAATGCTCAGAACGTGTGGGCTCTTTGATTTACGCATCACTCCGCCGATGGCAGAGCGGCAAGCCGCCATGGGACTGGCTGAAAGGCACTCCACGCGTTGGTCTGCATTCAGCGTTGAGTTTTTAAAAAAAAAAAAGGCGGGAGCCGGGACGGTTAATCCGGTTTAAATTAAGGAAATTGGCCGCACAGGAAAACAAATCGAAGTTCCCAAGAATGCTCAGAACGTGTGGGCTCTTTGATTTACGCATCACTCCGCCGATGGCAGAGCGGCAAGCCGCCATGGGACTGGCTGAAAGGCACTCCACGCGTTGGTCTGCATTCAGCGTTGAGTTTTTAAAAAAAAAAAGGCGGGAGCCGGGACGGTTAATCCGGTTTAAATTAAGGAAATTGGCCGCACAGGAAAACAAATCGAAGTTCCCAAGAATGCTCAGAACGTGTGGGCTCTTTGATTTACGCATCACTCCGCCGATGGCAGAGCGGCAAGCCGCCATGGGACTGGCTGAAAGGCACTCCACGCGTTGGTCTGCATTCAGCGTTGAGTTTTTAAAAAAAAAAAAGGCGGGAGCCGGGACGGTTAATCCGGTTTAAATTAAGGAAATTGGCCGCACAGGAAAACAAATCGAAGTTCCCAAGAATGCTCAGAACGTGTGGGCTCTTTGATTTACGCATCACTCCGCCGATGGCAGAGCGGCAAGCCGCCATGGGACTGGCTGAAAGGCACTCCACGCGTTGGTCTGCATTCAGCGTTGAGTTTTTAAAAAAAAAAAAGGCGGGAGCCGGGACGGTTAATCCGGTTTAAATTAAGGAAATTGGCCGCACAGGAAAACAAATCGAAGTTCCCAAGAATGCTCAGAACGTGTGGGCTCTTTGATTTACGCATCACTCCGCCGATGGCAGAGCGGCAAGCCGCCATGGGACTGGCTGAAAGGCACTCCACGCGTTGGTCTGCATTCAGCGTTGAGTTTTTAAAAAAAAAAAGGCGGGAGCCGGGACGGTTAATCCGGTTTAAATTAAGGAAATTGGCCGCACAGGAAAACAAATCGAAGTTCCCAAGAATGCTCAGAACGTGTGGGCTCTTTGATTTACGCATCACTCCGCCGATGGCAGAGCGGCAAGCCGCCATGGGACTGGCTGAAAGGCACTCCACGCGTTGGTCTGCATTCAGCGTTGAGTTTTTAAAAAAAAAAAGGCGGGAGCCGGGACGGTTAATCCGGTTTAAATTAAGGAAATTGGCCGCACAGGAAAACAAATCGAAGTTCCCAAGAATGCTCAGAACGTGTGGGCTCTTTGATTTACGCATCACTCCGCCGATGGCAGAGCGGCAAGCCGCCATGGGACTGGCTGAAAGGCACTCCACGCGTTGGTCTGCATTCAGCGTTGAGTTTTTAAAAAAAAAAAGGCGGGAGCCGGGACGGTTAATCCGGTTTAAATTAAGGAAATTGGCCGCACAGGAAAACAAATCGAAGTTCCCAAGAATGCTCAGAACGTGTGGGCTCTTTGATTTACGCATCACTCCGCCGATGGCAGAGCGGCAAGCCGCCATGGGACTGGCTGAAAGGCACTCCACGCGTTGGTCTGCATTCAGCGTTGAGTTTTTTAAAAAAAAAAAGGCGGGAGCCGGGACGGTTAATCCGGTTTAAATTAAGGAAATTGGCCGCACAGGAAAACAAATCGAAGTTCCCAAGAATGCTCAGAACGTGTGGGCTCTTTGATTTACGCATCACTCCGCCGATGGCAGAGCGGCAAGCCGCCATGGGACTGGCTGAAAGGCACTCCACGCGTTGGTCTGCATTCAGCGTTGAGTTTTTTAAAAAAAAAAAGGCGGGAGCCGGGACGGTTAATCCGGTTTAAATTAAGGAAATTGGCCGCACAGGAAAACAAATCGAAGTTCCCAAGAATGCTCAGAACGTGTGGGCTCTTTGATTTACGCATCACTCCGCCGATGGCAGAGCGGCAAGCCGCCATGGGACTGGCTGAAAGGCACTCCACGCGTTGGTCTGCATTCAGCGTTGAGTTTTTTAAAAAAAAAAAGGCGGGAGCCGGGACGGTTAATCCGGTTTAAATTAAGGAAATTGGCCGCACAGGAAAACAAATCGAAGTTCCCAAGAATGCTCAGAACGTGTGGGCTCTTTGATTTACGCATCACTCCGCCGATGGCAGAGCGGCAAGCCGCCATGGGACTGGCTGAAAGGCACTCCACGCGTTGGTCTGCATTCAGCGTTGAGTTTTTTAAAAAAAAAAAGGCGGGAGCCGGGACGGTTAATCCGGTTTAAATTAAGGAAATTGGCCGCACAGGAAAACAAATCGAAGTTCCCAAGAATGCTCAGAACGTGTGGGCTCTTTGATTTACGCATCACTCCGCCGATGGCAGAGCGGCAAGCCGCCATGGGACTGGCTGAAAGGCACTCCACGCGTTGGTCTGCATTCAGCGTTGAGTTTTTTAAAAAAAAAAAGGCGGGAGCCGGGACGGTTAATCCGGTTTAAATTAAGGAAATTGGCCGCACAGGAAAACAAATCGAAGTTCCCAAGAATGCTCAGAACGTGTGGGCTCTTTGATTTACGCATCACTCCGCCGATGGCAGAGCGGCAAGCCGCCATGGGACTGGCTGAAAGGCACTCCACGCGTTGGTCTGCATTCAGCGTTGAGTTTTTTAAAAAAAAAAAGGCGGGAGCCGGGACGGTTAATCCGGTTTAAATTAAGGAAATTGGCCGCACAGGAAAACAAATCGAAGTTCCCAAGAATGCTCAGAACGTGTGGGCTCTTTGATTTACGCATCACTCCGCCGATGGCAGAGCGGCAAGCCGCCATGGGACTGGCTGAAAGGCACTCCACGCGTTGGTCTGCATTCAGCGTTGAGTTTTTTAAAAAAAAAAAGGCGGGAGCCGGGACGGTTAATCCGGTTTAAATTAAGGAAATTGGCCGCACAGGAAAACAAATCGAAGTTCCCAAGAATGCTCAGAACGTGTGGGCTCTTTGATTTACGCATCACTCCGCCGATGGCAGAGCGGCAAGCCGCCATGGGACTGGCTGAAAGGCACTCCACGCGTTGGTCTGCATTCAGCGTTGAGTTTTTTAAAAAAAAAAGGCGGGAGCCGGGACGGTTAATCCGGTTTAAATTAAGGAAATTGGCCGCACAGGAAAACAAATCGAAGTTCCCAAGAATGCTCAGAACGTGTGGGCTCTTTGATTTACGCATGACTCCGCCGATGGCAGAGCGGCAAGCCGCCATGGGACTGGCTGAAAGGCACTCCACGCGTTGGTCTGCATTCAGCGTTGAGTTTTTTAAAAAAAAAAGGCGGGAGCCGGGACGGTTAATCCGGTTTAAATTAAGGAAATCGGCCGCACAGGAAAACAATACGAAGTTTCCAAGAATGCTCAGAACGTGTACTTCGACTTCCCGCGGCAAAAAAGACGAGTTCAGATACCTCTTTAGTGCACCTTTTGAGGTTGGTTCACATGCAAGCGACTGAGCGAATTGAGCGATTGAGCGGCGCCTCCCAAGAGAAAAATTTCAAACTTGTTGGAACCGCGTCGCTCTGGTCGCTCGAGCCGAAGCGACGACTAAGAAAAGGTCTTTGCGTCGTGCACATGGTGGCAGGAATCGCTAGCGTTTTCGCTTGCACGTGAAACAGGCTTTACGAGTAAATTCTGAATTCCCACAGCTGCCGCGGTATGCAAAGACGCTCAAGCAGCGGTCGTCTCGTCTGTCAATAAACACTCGAGATAAGGAGTGCGCCTTAAAAGGAATGAGAAGTTAGGAGTGTTGGCCCAGATAAACAGTGTTTGGCGGCAACGGATTGCCGCCGCTGTCAAAGCACAGAGCGTCCAGATGTCACGGTGGGTGACGTAAATGGTGCGGCATATCTCCGGATCAACGGACATTTCGCGCGTATACGTGTGCGCATCTTCAGTGCGCTCGACACCGGCATGATGGCAGCGCTTGTCTGCAATCGCCCTGTAACACGACAGCGTCTTTGCAGGGTTCCTCGCAAACATAGCCAATGGCGTCTCCTGCTGTTAGCGTTCAATTTTCTCTATTTCGCTTTATTGCTGAAGCACCCCTTACAAAAATGGTCTATAAACAGTCCATAGACTTCTTGCAGACTCTGTTGCCTTCCTATAGATACTTTTTTGTCTATTCATAGTCTATAGACTGTCTATAGACAAAAAGTCTACTAGAAGTGTACGGCCATATATCTGTAGATTGTCTATAGAATGTCTAAAGGATTTGTACTGCCTCTAGACTGTTCTCTATGGTTTGTCTATGGAGAGTCTTTAGACTTTGTAGACAGAAGGCTATAGACAGCCTATACACTGTGTAATGAAATTTTTTGTAAGGAACATACGAACAAGCATACGGGTGCTTCAGCGAAACAAAGCTTTGCACATCAGATCGCAATGTTTAGAACATGCAATCATGTCGTCAATAACCAAGTCATTCATTGCAAAAATATAAACCCTGCGATGGCTATAACACTACCTTGAAAGTCATGCGGTTATGAGGCCAGGCTTGACCACAAAAGCAACTGTACACTCTAAACAGGATGGTGTAAAAAGGGAGTAAACTCTCCTCTAGTGTACACCTAATTACGAAAGGGTGTGCGCTAGAGAACAGCTTACTCCTCTTTTTTACTCCCGTACAGATGTATTTGTGCATATGGGTGTATTTGTGCTCAGAGTGTTAGGCAGTGGACGGATACTTGTGAATTCCTGGAAGGGATTCACAAGGAAATCCTGGATTCCTGGAAGGGATTGTGGCCCTTTAGATTGAACGTGAATGCTCGTGACGGGTGTCATGAAAGTATCAAATTTTCTTAATGCGGATTGTAGCAAAACTTAAAATTTGAACAATTTGTATTTGTAGAGCGTTGGCTTCTTCCTTTCCCTCTTACTTGTATCGCTTATTTCGTGTAGAAATTAAATGTCGTGCTGCAATGCACTTTTCTATACGCCAAAAAACACTATCGTGCGGTGTACCGTACAACAAGAGAAGCTGTTCACAACGCCATGCCATGACACTTGACATATGACACACCACAGCAACGCAAGGAAC
This sequence comes from Amblyomma americanum, assembly GCA_030143305.2. NCBI lineage: Eukaryota > Metazoa > Arthropoda > Arachnida > Ixodida > Ixodidae > Amblyomma > Amblyomma americanum. The sequence goes on along the minus strand of JARKHS020005233.1, from coordinate 20,078 downwards.
TGAAAATGTCTCAGTCACTTGTGGGTCGTCTTCAGCCTGAAGGCTCTCGCAATTGAAACTAAAGCGCTGTCATTGACGTCCGCTTGCACTGCATGCGAGGGCAGGGCAGGGCGACACACATGGTGATGCATAGGACAAACAATCTTCGTGTTCTTTAGGACTTTGTCCCACATTTTATGGGATACCCAAACGCAATAATTTTCGACAAAACCATTTTTTTAACGGGAAAGAGTTTATGAGCGCAATTTTTTCATATATTGTAAGATTTCACTGTAGCAATCAACATATCCGCAGATCTTCCGTCGGCAGGCTTGATTTTTTTCCTTGTAAAGTTTTTGCTATCGTCAAAAGCGTTCACAATAGTTTTCTATGGCAGTCTTAACTGCCCGATGCGAGTGATGGAAACACTGTAAAAGAGCGATTTTTCTACATATCGTAACAATGGACCTTTGCATTCAATATTTTTTTAAAGCGAAATTTATTCAATATTTTTATCCCTGTACCTTACAGTTTTCCAATGTTCGCAGCTTTTGTCCAAGAGAGTGGGACACGCACTGTTTCTGGCAAGCCCTTTCTACTGCACCCAGTAGTTAATCGTCCCCCCCCCCCCCCCTCATGCCTATTCACGCTTAGATCTTTCTCCGCATTGTCCTCTCCACATCCTCCCACAAACTGTAAGCTTGATCACCCTGTTTCCAAGCAGCATTCATTGCCCTTTCTCACTGCATCACCAAACCAGCGCAGCCTCTCTTCTTGAATTTTCTTTCAAGAGACGTCTTTAGCATACCGGAGACGTACTAGTGGAGACGTATATTAGTTTACCGGACCGGCTGCCCACTCGCAGTGGCCCCAATCGGCCCCACTGCGCGTGCGCAGAAGTCCTCAGGCAAACCGATATACGTCTCCGCTAATACGTGTGCGGCATGCTACAAGCGTCTAATATCTCTAACTTTGTCCGTCCCTCGTATGCACTCATTCAGGAATCTTTTGTCCCTTTTCGCTTGACACACTCTTCTCAGCGTTCTCGTTTCAGCTGCTTTCATTTTTGGGATGCTGAACTTCCTTAAGGATATCAGTTCAATTTCATACAGCAAAAAGGTGCGGAGGAAGGAAAAGACCTGGCTGAATATATATATAGTCTTCTGAATAAGTATATGTAAGTCCCGCATGCTTGCAAAATTCAAGTTGCTGCAGCCTGTTGTGATCCGGAGCTGAGACCAAAGGGTCGGTAGTAAACTCCACCTGCTTAACTTCCTAGCACACAGAACTCCTCCGTATGATTCAAAATACCTCGGCTTCATTAATTCTCATGCTTGTCAGCATCCCAAGCGTTTCAGCTCAGCAGAACATCCGTAACAATGCGATTGCAGGAACCGGCGCATACCTCACGCGCTTTGCAATGACCACGAGCGCTGGATGACGTGCCTCGTGGCGTGGCCACACCGTCGCTGCCTTTACAGTTAGTGTAAATAGAATGCTATGCGGTACTTAACGTTGCGAAGCTTCACGTGAGCTATGAGAGACGCCATCTAGTGGAGGGGTGCCGGTTGATTTATGCCGCGTGAGGATCTTCACCACTCAGTGGAATTGTACAGCACACGGGAGTTTTTAGCATTTCTCGCGCATCGAAATGTGATCGCCGTGACAGCGATTCAACCGCGCCACCTTGGGCTGATCAGTAACTGAAGGCCGCAGCCACTGAACCACCGCGGTCAGGAACTTTACAGTTGAATCTTAATCAGAGCGGAATGTGGATTGGTCTCGCTTCCCGCTCCCTATCGTCGACGTGGCCCCCTTATTTGTACTCTGTTTATAGTTATCGTTTGTGATTTTCGTAATGTGGCAGTAGCGGTGACTGCGCGGTTCTTTATGCCAATGCAGGTGGCGCTTACAACGCTAGAGAATGGCTCAGAACACTCGTAACAGGTCGTGTACCTCCGCGAACGTGAGGAGGTCAGACACGTGGCTTGTCGGTTCTGCAGGCAACGCAAGCGAGAAGGAACCTGCCGCATTTCTCGAGTACTGACCGGTCAGCAGCCGCGACGGCGCCAGAAACGCTAGGTTGCGCACATGTGATCCTTTTGATCCCAGTCTATGACAAGAGCACGGACATTGCGTAGGCGCGCGCGGGCTTACCGCGAAGAGCCGACGCTAGCGCCCCCGTGTTGCGTGCGCAGACATCTCTGCATCGATGTGCCCTGACCGTTCCGCCATATAGCCTCCTTGGTCTTGCCCCGGTTCACTGCATACGAGAGCGACACGTGTGCACACTGTCCGCTTTGCCGACGTTTGACCTTGAGGCGGAGATAGTACGATGCGAAGTCGTCGAGCGACCGGTAACATTCCTAGAGGGCGGCCTTTAGCTCAAAGAACAATGAAGTTGCGCTCCGCAGAACTTTTTAAAGCAGCGATCCTGGGCGTATTAGTCGGTGAAACAGCATTAAAGAAACCGAAAGGACGAAGTAGTGAATGCGAATGCGTTACACCTATATCATTGCAATCACTACGTGACAAGAGCACCAGAACAGTGGTCACGGTCTACAGTGAAGACTCTATTGTCCGGTTCCTCAAGTAAGCTTATAAAAACTATTGGAGTTCAAAAACATGGCCACAGGCATTCTAGAAAACTGCTGATAACGGAAATTTTATGACTGAACCGTAAAAGTGGTCTTCAGCCATAAAACCAAATGTCACAGCCCATAGCAAAGGTGACGCGAAAAACTCTCCTGAATAACTCACGAAAAGTTGACACAAAGCTCAAGTTCAAGAAGACGAAGCTTCTAAACTAGGAGCATGCAGCAAAGGCCCCGCAGCAACTGAGGAAACCCTAGGAAAACGGTGAGGCAAGTAGACGTAATTGTAGTCTTGACCTGACCATTCACCAGATGCCACACGTTGGAGAAGTGAACGGTCAACGCTACGCGCTAAGTCAGCGAATGCGTACGCGCCTTGTCGTCACCGACCGCACCCCAAGGTCGGTAAACCCCAGTAGACGCGTAGCGGATACGCAGCCTCACCCACCCTGGCCCGCTCGTTTCTGAGACAGGCGCCGCGAGGATGTAAGCCAGCATGAATTGTGGCCCCGCGCTTCGGCAGAGAACAAGGCACACCGCGTAGCCAGGCGGATCTCACACACTCGCGCGAGCACGCGGACAAGCACACACACACACCTTGTTATCCCAGCCGAGTAATGGTCCCAATGCGTGGATGTGCCGACGAGAGGCGCCTCTCTAATCCGCTCTGGCGCAGTTGTGTGCAGTGCCTGTCATTCAGACTGACAGTCCAGCTACGAGACCGAAATGTTACTCCTGAGTACACGCCCCATTTGTTTTGAAAAACTAGCACTTCCAGTCATCGAACATTTTAATTGTCGCGTTATTTTCTCCCCTAAAAATTACAGTAAGGCAAGGAGCGGCACCTTGGAGCATGACAGGATATGCGTTATCAAGTCCGTAGTCTATGGTTGATAGAAGGTAAGAAATAAAACTAGAAAACTAACATCTTTTCGGCGACTATACAAGAACTGGGCCCATGTCTTTTGCATGAACTAACGATTCCGACTCGTAGAAATGTAAGGAAGATTGCACGTAATGTATCAAAAGCGGGACTTATACCACGATCTCCTGGTGAAGCAGGACTATCCTGGACTACGTGGTACTCCGAGAAACGAAGCTCTAAGCCTGCTGCACGGAATTACCTGCAGTCATTGCTCCAGGCCTGAGCAAGGGCTCTCTCTTTCTCACAAGCACGAGAGGTCGGCGATACCTATCGGGGCATTCTTTTAACGGGTCACGGGAGTGGTCAAGAAGTCCTCGGCAGCGCCGCAGAGGAGCAAGTGCACGTACGCCCGCCCGCCGGCGTCGAAAACAAAAACCCACCCAAAGCGAGGAAATCTATGCAGAGAAAAAGAAAAGAAAATAAACACCTAAAGAAAATCGCGAAAACTACGAAGGGCGGCTAGCGCACCCTATTCCAGGGAGCGCGCGCCGTTCCGTCCATTGCGGCCTGTCGGCATTTTTTTTTCTCCCGGGTTCCTAGAGTGGAGATCAGGGCGGTGCACTTATTAGGTGGCCGCCAAGAGTAGTCGCCGGGCCTTCCTCTTTCATTTCATGTTCGCCGCGACGAGGCGCTGCTGAGCTCTCGTCCTTCTGCGGGACCTGCTGCACGACGGACCGGCGGTCAGTTTTTTTAGTGCACCGGCTCGGCTCGCTCCTGGCTCGTCTTCGTGCACTGCAGAGCACGGCGGCGCCCTTCCCTGCGGAATCGGAGGAGGTGGCGAGGCGCAGGAGGAGGAGGTGTCTTGTTTACGGCGCACGCCGCGGAGCGTTCACGCTTTAGTCGACGCCGCCTCGCGGACACTGCAGATTAATCAAGCAGCCGAGAGGGGGAGCCTGTGACGCGTTGCCCCCTGTTAATGGCTTGTCGGCGCCGCCATGATCGCTCCGCCGGCCAGGCCAGCACCGGACCTGGTTCCGGAGGGCGCGCGTGCGCTTTCGTGCGTCGGTTTGTGCACTTGTTTAACTGCGCGTGCATCGGCACCCTGAAGCGGGTCGATCTCGAAGAAACGCGTTCATGATCGCGCGGTTTTGTACTTGCCTTTCATCCGCCTCGCAGTGCCGCCGGCAGAGGTGACTGCGTGAGTGATGTCAATTAACTGCGAGCTATCTATCCTCCTTGGTCGAGGTGCACACAAGGCCGATCGCAATCTCGTTATGATGAGAGTCTCGTGACGTTCGGTGCGATACAAGTCGTGACTCGCAAGGAAAACAGCGAGCATTGCACGTTGCAGCGATACCTCGCCGTTCACCCGAGTCGCATCGGGACCGAGGGCACTTCTCATAAAGAGGCAGATTTCAGCGAAAACGCCATTTGTAATCTCGATCGCCCGGAGGTGATGAAGGCAATTAGGCAAGCGGAAAAATGGCGGGAACTTCACTGACTTATGGATTGATCGCGATGTTTGCCGCTCTCGGCTTTCCGCGGCTGTGTCAGACCTGCGTAACTTTCGAATCAGCCGCAAGAAGATATCGCATGTCACGCGTATAGTCTTCAGAGCAGGTAGACATAGTCTAATGTGTCAGCAGAGTAGGTGCTCCGGCATGTAATTAATTCTATGTACTACTATTTCTCTTGCCACATCCCAGTCATGAAGAAACAAGTGGTCATGAAAGAAGGTACTAAGCAGCTCAACGCCTCAATTCTTGCAGGCTCGTTTGCAGGAACAGTCCTGGATAATGTGATAGTCCATCTTTCATTGCGTACTTTGCTCTCACCTTGGAATGCTGTATGCATCCTCCGTGAAGCTCGAAAACCGGAAGAGATTACAGCACCGAAAGCAAAGCTGGATGAGTAGGGGATACGAACGGCAAGGAAGAGGACAAGACTGGTACGGTCTGCTATGTTGCTGCTTGGAGGAAGGAAGAGGAAGAAATGATGGTTTTTGGATTGAAAAAAGAAAACGAATACTCAAGACGGAAAAAGCCAAGCGAAAGCAAGCGCGAGAAAACCACTCTGGAATGAGAGGCGCTAAAGAAAAATCGAACAAATGTCGAGGAATTCAGCGCAGGAAATGGTCGAATGCCGAGAGCTTGAGGGCTCAATGGCCGCGGGATGCACTGCCGATGGCCGTGACACTTAATGGCCTGGCGCTTGTCAATAAAGACATCCGACGCCGATAGCGTCGTCCGGAGGCTAGGGCGAGCCGACCGGCCCAGGCGGGCGTGGGTCAAAGGAAGGAATTCCCCTAGGGAACCGCGAGAGCCACAGAGATGCCTAAGGATCGCCCGTCACAGCAGCCGCCGCCGATGGGAGGTGCAGGGACCTCAAGTGTCGAGCCGCCGAGGAACGCGGTGGCAGCTTGAAGACGTGGCATCCTCTCCCTCGCTCTCTCACGTGGAATGCGCATACCAGTTAGACCCGTAGGCTGGACGGGTTCGCCTAATGCGGACATTTCCTCGCATTGCGGACAGGTGACAGACATACTGTGGAAGAGCTTCTTGTTATAGTGGTTGCATCCATGTGCGTATATACAGAGCCTGGCAAACAAGTGAAGAACAGCAGGTTGTACGGGTTCGCCTAATGCGGACATTTCCTCGCATTGCGGACAGGTGACAGACTGCGTTAGTGTGTGTCTGCCTCCCTTTCGTCCGTGTTCTTGTTGCGCAGTTCGTCTTTTTTGCAATACCGTGGAAGGGCTTCTTGTAATAGTGGTTGCATGCACGTGCGTATATACAGGGCCTGGCAAACATTGCGGGCAGGTGACAGGCATACTGTAGAATGGGATCTGTTATAGTGGTTACACGCATGTGCGTATATACAGGGCGGGCCATGCAAGTGAAAGCTACCATTGCGAAAAAAAAAGCTTCCTTGTCATTTCGATATTTACTACTGTGCAGAATTAACTCCAATTCCTGTATCCCATTACCTCTACCAAACAGGAACAAACACTGCAGGGCTACTTGGATTGCGCGATCATGTATGAAACGTTCTCCTAATTCCCCATTGAACGATCTGCAATGGCCAAGGCACACGTTGATATCACAGTGCATGCAGTGCACATTCTCGAAAGCGCCAAACTTGGAAGGCTTGTGCTCACCTAGATAGCATTAACATGAGCTAATACATCCAAGTGGGAGATTTCGGTTCTAAGCCCGAGGTGAATGCCGTTACTTTGAGGATGTTCTACGCCCCCAGGAAGCAAAGAGTCCATGCCAATCCTGGTGTAATCCACTGATGACTAAATTTGGACTCTTATATAGGGGCGGTCTATAAACCTGAAATTGCTTTTAATAAATTTTATAGGCGCATTCTTATTGTTCGTGCAACTGCAACGAATTCGCACGTAGTCTCGAAAAGGACCACTTAATGTCATGGAAGTGCAAATTTGACGTCGGTATAAACGTTGATCTACTATTTTTTCTCAAATCGAAATGGTCTTTGTGGTCTTTAGAGCGCTGAAGCGCATTTTTGAAACTAAAGGGCGCATCTAAATTAGCGCTGGAAGGAGGCTTTATGGCTACAACTTACGACATGGCCATGTCAGCTTTGCTGTAGTGTAATCTTTTTACAACTTATTTCTTTACTAGCTACCAGTTAACATGAAGTGCTCGTTTTCTTCTCATTGCTATTGGACAACCTATCAGCCAAAACATGTCAAAAAAACATGTCATAATGACATGTGTCGCAGTATAAAGACTTTAAGAATGAAGTAGTGATTAGATTAGCATGCCATTAATCTCACAGGCGGATTTAGCCTTGCAAAAAAAAAAATAACAAGGCTTCATTTGCCGCTTCCTTCAGGTGCGCTTCTTTGTAACCGCGGCACAAACGTCGAAAAGACATGAAGCGATCTAGTTCTCTTATGTATTTCTGACTGAATACTGTCTGTTGCTTTCCTCAAAGCTTCTGTCGCGTTACGCAGTTTTCCTACTTTTCGTGGGAGTCCATTAAAAAGCAACTAACATTTATTGTATAAACTCAAGAATGCATTTATGCTGACAGTATGTTCCACATCCGAAGCCAGTGAGTTGGGCACATTAGTCGTTCTGAGGTTTCTTCGATGATATTTTGTGCTCTGTTATAGAACAGATTACACCTTATCCTTTAAGCACTGATAATAATCTTAAGATATGTGAATTTTAACACGCTTTGCAGTCATGTAATGCGAACATTTATTTTTCTCAATTTAAGGAACGTTCTCTCCGAATCCATGCTGCCAGCAAGTTCATCGTTCGGAGAGAAATGTGTGTTATTCGGAAGCGCTTATACTCAGGAGACGTTGTATATATTTGGAAATAATTTTCATTGTAATGAAGTCGGCAATTATTTCAACATATTCAGGGAAGGCTATTCCCACCTTTACTCTGCCTACGACTGCATGCCGTAGTTCTAAGTTCATACCTACCAGTGTAGTCAGTCAGTGTTGCTGCATTCAGCATGCTTTCTGCTTGCAAATTTGATCGAGTGCAACTTTCTTTTTTTAGTACCGGTAACTGCAAACACTGTATACATTTAAGTACTTTTTTTATTAAACCCTCATAGTGATTACGCATTACCTTTCGCGGTTAATGCAGCGCCGTATTTTGTGCATGCCGCCAGCAATCTCAACGTCCGCAGCCAACGTGGTAGAGAAGTCACTCTAGCTGTAGTAAAGTCCGCGGCATGCAAGACTGGCCACGCCGTGAGGCGGTGCCGGCAGCGCCCTCTATCGGCGTCTGGAGTGCCGCCGCACGATAGCATCGCTGATCGCGCGGGAGGTCCGAAAAGAGGCACCGACCGCACTGATCGGATGCCCAGACACACCGGCGGCCTTGCCTTCCTGTTCTTGTAGTTTTCTGTTCCCGCTAAGTCTGGGAGGAGAGTTACGTGCAGTGAGAGAAGAGGCCTCGTTCTTTGTGCGTATTATATCCTCTAGGGTGGGCAAGGAATGCGCGAACGGTGTTAGGGCAGCATATATCATTTCAGCGGAGTTGCCAGAAATGTCCTCCGATCATGGCCGAGATGTCTCTGTCCACACAAAGCAGAGCAGCCCAAGAACTGATGAAGTAAGCCCCGGTGCCCTGTGAACTGGGGAGGTGGTCCTCTCGAATTACTGGATGCTAATATGCCACAGTATGCCGGAATGGCTGCAGATATATAGTGTGTCTATAAAAGTGGACAGACTTAGATTATATAAGGTACAGCCATAAATAGATCTCTCCCCCCCCCCCCGGACCCGTGAACTGGAGAGGGAGTCCTCTCGAATTACTGAATGCTAATAGGCCACAGTATGCCGGAATGGCTGTAGTGTGTTTTAGAAGCTGACACAGCTTAGATTATATAAGGCACCAGCCGTCAATAGATCTCTCACAGAATTACTAAAATCCGGCTACGTGGCCACGTAGTGGTTTTTGCTTGAAATGTGTCATACAGCTGCATTTTGATTTTTCGCAGCCCGGTCTCTGGTGTGCATTCATTTTTGCTCGCCCCTCCGCACATGTCCACGATTCTTCCTGTGAAAGGGTCAGTGCACCCCAGCTCTGCACCTGCGTTGCTTGTTCTGTGCACAGGTGCATGCAGCTGCGCCGATGTTGAACGTCGTGAAACGAGACGACGTCTCTCATGCAGCTGCCTCTGTAATACATATGGGCTTCAGCGGGCGGCACCTCTGCAGTACAGGTAGACGCTCACCTGGTGGATAAAAGAGAAAGATCCACGTATTGACAAGCGTAGACAATAGTCTCGAAGGAGATGTCAGATCCACGAGGAAACTCTTAACGAGAGGGCACACTGCAGCCTACTTCAAATGTACAGACCCAAAGAAATTTGCTTCTGGGCAATGCAAAATTGCTCGCTATGCGTCGCATGTTTTCCATATCTCTCGAAGGTACGAAGAACCCCGAGTACTCTCTGCTCGAAAAGTTTCAGTTTCCACTTATGCTATGTACAGCAACCCTACTAGGCGACTAAGAAACGAACCCTGCTGGAATCTTTACTTTTTGCAAAGGCTATGCTCGCTGCCTAGGGGATTCCCCTATTGCATGTCATTCAGTTCGGCAATCCAGGCACTGATCGTAGGTCGTAGCACTGATTCCCTGTTACGGGTGGCGAAACGTCCAGGGCTCTCTTCATCGTTATTTTTCCTTTTAAGCAGCGGTGTAACTTTGCTACTTGAAAAGGAGTAACCGCCTCCTGAGTAGCATTGCAGTTGAGTTGAGGTGTTAAATGCTACAGGTGGGGTTAGCCTTGCTTTATCTGCCGGCAATTGCTCCACCGTAGCGTCCCTTCTATATTAACAATGTCCTAAAGCCTGTCGCATCTACCCCGCTATGAGCACAGCCTCTTATAATAGCACACATTCTCTCCCGCAGTCACCATCTATGCACACAATCACTCCACACAGTCCACATCACAGTCCACTCCAGAAGTCACCATCTATGCACATATTCAGTCACAGTAGAACATATGCCATTGTAGTGCCACAATTCATACACACATTCACTCACAGTATAACGTAGTACACTCCGGAAGACACCATCTACGCACACATTCAATCAACTCACTCAACTCAACTAGCATTGCAGCATCCAGTTAGCAAAAAAGAAACAACAAGAATGTAAGACTAGCTAAACAAAAACAAAAAGGCTAATCCTGGCGTTGCACGGTTTGCCTTAACGGATTCCTTAGTAACCGGGTACAACTCAAAAACGAAGTGGCACGTGCCCCTCAAAGGTGGTCCTCTAGCCAATGGCGTTCGCCGATTTTAATGACGTCGTGGTTAATGCGATTAAGCCATGGTTGATCCCCTTTCATCTGCCACCCCCTGCGATGTCATGCTAGCATGTCCACAGGGATTACCTAGGACGCCATGAGAATCGGTAGACGCCACTGGCTGGAAGTCCTCCTTTGAGATGTATTTGCTGCTTCATTCTTGAGTTCTATCCGACTATGGCTGTGCTCAAAGTAAGCACAGCTGTAGACTTAGGCTTTGCCTCATTTGAAAGCCGAAAGCATTATAGGGCAGCATTCATCAAGCAGGCAGAATGGACAGACAGCGTTGGGTGGTCACTCTTCATTCCTGAAGCCCTAGCAGCGTTCTCTAACCATTAACAGGAATGAGCTCTGTGCTTTGCTTCAGCTATGACTCGTGCCACGCACGCAAAAGAGACTTTCAGGAGACGCAGAAGCCTGATTCGGCCGCTAGCTGCGTTCAAAGCATGTACCCGCGGTTGCAAGGCGTCCGCCTCGTCCCCGGAGCGCAGATCACAGTATACAATTGTCGGATACAACTCAAGTCTGCTGTGAAGCTCCGCCCACATTCAGGATCACCGAACAAAGTTCTTCCATGACAAAAAGTAGAACGTTGTTAAAGCATTGGTTGTTACCTAAAACAAGAAGCTGCTCTTACAACTTCCTACAGCCATTTTCATTTGTCTCTTCATACTCCATAGACTGTCTAGAGACTAAAATCTACAAAACGTGTATGGCCATAAATCTATAGATTGTCTGCAGACACTATATATGATTTGTGTTGTCTATCGACTAGTATGTAAGCTTTCTCTATAGAAAGTCTATATACTTCATTGACAAAAGTCTATGGACAGTCTATAGACTGTCTAAAGAAATTTTATAAAGGTAATAATCATGAGACGAAATTATAAGGTCGAACTGCAGCGATCTGTAGCGATCTCTGTGTCGTGCACATGACGAGAAAGTTTCCCGGTGATAGAAATTAAAAGCGATGTAAAGTGATTTGAAACTACCTAATAACTGAATTAAACAGTTGTGCTTTTAACAGCGCCATCTTGCGGCATATAGTATGCAGCAACTGTTTCGACAGCCGCTCGCCATCGCGCAGGCAGCTTCTTCAAGAGCTGGAATGACAAAAAACGGTGTATCAGTGGTTACACTGCAGTATATTTATGCCTAAGATGACGTAAACGCTTCTTACGGGGCACAGCCATCATTCAGTTGATGAAACCGAAACAACATGAGAGAAGAAATTGAATTATAAATTATTTAATGGCCATATGCGATTACTAAATAGTGGCCCATCTATTCTAATACGTTATGCATCATGACAGAGAAGGAACCAAGCAACTAATGTTAGGTGTCTACGGTGCCTCAAATGTATAGGACTCTACGAATAATCGGAATTTTTTAACATCGAATGCAATATCCCACTGTATTCAATTCGCTGAACGAATCAAATTGCGCTTGTTAAAAATTATTCCTAACCATTCGAATATGCTGTCAACATGCAAACCCTGCCGCGATTTCCCATCTCGGACGTTATGGCTCATAGCTCGCGCCCATCTCATCTACTCGCACGTGGCGGGAATTGATTCGCTGCCGTAATCAGCAGTGAAATTAATTTGCCAATGCAAATTATGTCATACTCTCAGAGTTTGTGTACACTTGAACCTCATTATAACAAAGTCATAGAGATATCTTTCTCTTCTCAACCTTCTTTTCTTTTCTCTGTCCCTTGTTTCGCGCTGTTTCCTACATAAATCATGGACAAACTGGCGCAACAATCCTCCCTTTTGAAGTCATAAAGGCCTCGCCATTTGTTCGTTACAGCTGTTGCTTCGTTACAGGCGTACGCGTCCTTGGTTGAAACCATCGCATGACATCGGCCTTACCTGCCCTGGTGCATTAATCATGGACCAACTGGCGCAACAATCCTCCCTTTTGAAGTCATAAAGGCCTCGCCATTTGTTCGTTGCAGCTGTTGCTTCGTTACAGGCGTACGCGTCCTTGGTTGAAACCATCGCATGACATCGGCCTTACCTGCCCTGGTGCATTATTCATGGACCAACTGGCGCAACAATCCTCCCTTTTGAAGTCATAAAGGCTTCGCCATTTGTTCGTTAGAGCCGTTGCTTCGTTATAGACATACGCGTCCTTGGTTTAAACCATCGCATGATATCGGCCTTACCTGCCCTAGTGTGTATAGAAGACAGCATAGCAGGCGTTTAGTGGGCTGCTGGTTTGCGTTGTCTGAGCCTTCAATACGCCCACCGAGCATCCACCACGGTGCCGAATATAATAATAATTGTATTAATAATTGGTTTTTGGTGAAAGGAAATGGTCTATCCTCTCTCCCTGTCTACTCACCTCTTTCGTTTTATTTCTCCATTCTGCCTGCTATCCTTGGTTCAGGTGTCCAACGATATATGAGACAGATACTGCGCCATTTCCTTTCCCCCGAAAAAAACCAAAACCAATTATCCTTTATTTCTTCAGTATCGATGGCAGATGCCGAGGCTAGCAAAAATCTTTTTCCTTCCTTTTTATTATTATTTTAATAAAACCACTTACTAATACTGGTGGAAAGAAATGTCGCAGTATCTGTCTCATATATCGTTGGACACCTGAACCGCGCAGTAAGGGAAGGGATAAAGGAGGGAGTGAAAGAAGAAAGGAAGAGAGAGGTGCCGTAGTGGACGGCTCCGGAATAATTTCGACCACCTGGGGATCTTTAACGTGCACTGACATCGCACAGCACACGGCCGCCTTAGCGTTTTGCCTCCATAAAAACGCAGCCGCCGCGGTCGGGTTCGAACCCAGGAAATCCGGATCAGCAGCCGAATATACATACCAGAACGGAATTCGTGACCTGTCCAACGCACGCCCGTATCTCTCACAACCTGCTTGAGCTTTAGAGCCTAGAAAGCTGGTCTCGGAAGAATAATGTAGCCGAGGACAGGGAGAGGTATATTCGATATGTTTAGTACCGTTCTGTAGGTGCTGAAGCCGATACGACCTACGTACAGTAAAAGAAGGCGCGCGGCGGCCATTTCGTCGCGAGTGAGCACTTTATTTATTTATTTATTTATTTATTTATTTATTTATTTATTTATTTAATATTCATTATTGATACCCTCAGGACCAGTGGCATTTCAGAGGGGAGTGGTTATAAATGATACAAAATGAAAAAAAAAAACAAAAATTCAGCACACAAGCGTCATGTTCCAGGTTATACAATTCAGCAAAAGAAGCATAAGTTGTAGGCGCAACATAAGAGAACGAGCAAAGGTAACAAAGGTAAACAAAGACAATGAAGATTAGGAAGTACATTTGTTGTGAGCCTGATTGGCTTCACCGCGCAGGTAACGAGCACGTGGGCAACAACACTTCAAATATGTTGAGTAGAATGCGCGCTCCACAGCGACGTTTTTGATGATGGGCGTCTTCTGGCCAACGGAAATAGTTTTTCGCTTTCTTTTTCAGCCGCTTTTCCCCGTGAAGCTAACGTGATCTTGATAATGTCATGCAAACCAAGCGCACTGTCTAAGAGTGTCATACGACTATGCTGCAGAAACGAAAACTAACCAGCATACGTAACCAGAGATGGAGAGCGCGCTCCGAATGGTCCATATGCAGCGAGGCGTTTTCGCGGACAGGGCAACGTAATGGCTGACAACTCAGTCGAGGCGCAGCATGGAGCTGTGGGCCTTGCGCACCGCGCAGCGCAGAGTCATCGTCATCATCATCAGCCTTACTACGCCCACTGCAGGACAAAGGCCTCTCCCATGTCTCTCCAGTTAACCCTGTCCTTTGCCAGCAGCGCTCACCATATGCCCGCAAACTTCCTAATCTCATCCGCACACCTAACTTTCTGCCGCCCCTTGCTACGCTTGCCACCTCTTGGAATCCACACCGTTAAACTTAAGGACCAGCGGATATCTTCCTTCGCATTACATGCCCTGTCCACGCCCATTTCTTCCTCTTGGTTTCTGCTAGGATGTCATTAACCCGCGTTTGTTCCCTCACCCACTCTGCCCGCTTCCGGTCTCTTAACGTTACACATATCATTTTTATTTCCATAGCTGGCTGCGTTGTCCTTAACTTAAGCTGAACACTTTTCGTTAGCCTCACGTACCCAAGCGTCAAACCACGCGCTGAAGCTGATAAACGCTCTATGCAAGCCCATTTTGTGGGGAGATGAGCTTTCCGCATGTTTTGCGCGGTACTAGATAGAACTGGTTACGTACAGTGATCCTGATTTGCCATATTGAATCGGCACTGAAGTTTTAGGCACCTTTATGAATCGGTATATTCAGCGGTAAATGCCCGATGAGCTTCGCAGGCGGTTCGTTATATCCGGATGGGGGAAAATTTCACTTCGTAAAACGGAGATGTATATATTGGTCTCCATGGGTGATGTTCATTATATAGTTACAAATCGTTTCATTATAGCGAGGTTTTACGGCACGAACTTCCTTCTTCCTGTTGCGTCCGCCTAGGGCAGACCAGTGTTAAGTATCTTAACAGTCATAACTCCATCAGTTATAGCGGCTACCGCAGCGCCACTGCTTGCGCTATGCTGTATTCACTCGCACGCCACAACATGCGAATATTCGTACAGATATATGCCTTTCGCTACGAATCGAAAATTCCCGCGTTTATTCGTACCTATTCGGTTCAGTTTTTTAACTACTCTATTTGTATTCTTGTCGGTTTTGAAAGACCACTATTCGCCCAACCCCTTGGCCTTTCCATTATTCTCTCTCTCCCTCTGTGAGCAATAAATGAGCCCTTTTAAGCACAAAAAATATAAAACACATACAGACGGTTAGAGATCCGAATTTTACTGAGAGCAAAAATTTGGTGGAGAGCTCCTTAGCATCCCCTGGAGCGCTGCTAAAAGGCATCAATGTTTCATTGATTGGAATAGGTTCGATCAGAACAAATATTGTTAGCTACGTATGACACTGCGAACCTCCAGGTATGGATTTGGGAATAAACAAAAATTATTTTGTTTTCAAAGAACGTACATTCCGCAATCCTGCCACGACCAATTAGTTTGAACGAGGAAAGTGTACATTTTTATTTTTGTCGTGATGAGCCAAAGCACAAAGGTCGCAGTCACGTGTCATCACCAGTCCACGTCACACTCGACGCTCGCTACAATCACGTGTTTCCGCAAGAAAAAAAAAGCACGCACCAAACGTCACCTCCCATTTGGAGCGCACAAACGACACCCGCCGACTCCCAGGCCGTTCGACGACACCGACCGGTCAAGGCGCTGCACGAAATTATCCTGAAACAGAAGTAAGGAGGGGGGGTCCGCTCGTTACAGAGACTCGCAATAAGCTAGTAGCAGAAACTACTTTATCGGCCGCTTTTCCCAAAGCGGCCGCCACGGCTATTGATAGCCAAGTCACGGTCTCCCCTCGCCAAATACTCCACGTCATAGAAGCTGCATCTCCTTCTCCTTCCCGGGCAGCTTTGCGCGAGGCAACAAGAAAGAAGAGAAAAAGAAAGAAAGGAAAGACAGAAGGAAGCAGATAGAAATGCCAGTTTTCGTCGCCGCCAGTTTCACGCGCCACGGAAGACGACGAGAGGGCACCCGTGTGTGTGTGCTTGTATATACGACGCCTGAGCTGTTACCGGCGGCCGCCGACATCATGGCCGGCCAGAGTGACGTCACAACCACGGGAATCCGGTTCTTTTTTCGCTCGGTTTACTCATATCGGTTCGGGGCAGCGAAGAAAGCAAAGTGCAGCGCAGCTGGGGGAGCGGGGGGAGGGGGGATGGGGGATGGGGGAGGGGGGATCGGCTGTTGCGAGTGCCCGTCTCTTCTTCGTCTAAGCCAGGCCGCCTATGTGGCGGCCTCGGCCAAGGTCGTTTCATTAAAGTCCGAGACTGCCCCCCCCCCCCCCGTACAGAGAGTCACCCCCCCCCCCCCCCTTCCTACCTGCTCGAGACCGGCGCGTACGCACGCACACACATCGATGGCATCTAAACGGTTCACCGCCCAACCGTCACAACAGGGGTGCGGTTTTTTCCCACGCTGGGAGGGGAGGCGCGATTGCACGGCAGTTCTGCCCCCTGGTGGTGATCTGATGCACTAGATAAGAGTTCGCGGCGCACGGCCGATAATAATACAGCGCGTGCAGGAGGCTCCTATGTTTCGCGCCAGAGTAGTGTGCTGACTACGTGGGAATCCGAACGCTTAGCGCAAGGAAGTTTATTAACGTACCAGTTGGGACAAGATGGTTTTTGATCGAGAAGACAGAACTACACTTGACATAAAGACGTCATACAACGAAGAACACACGTACACGAGCCTGGGTAAATGAGTTCTTCACTGTGCAGCATTCTCTTGTTCACTGACCAGCTGAGAAACTATTAAGAAAATCCGCATATCTTGCCCAAAAAATATGACCAAAGAAAAACTGATATGCGTTCGACACACACACGCACACAAACGAGCGTTAAGAAGTAGCCTCGAAGAACGCAACAAAATGTGCAAAATATTTCAGGCTACGAAATAAAAATGGTGTGGCGTGGTACTGTGGGGTCCAACGTCCCAAAGATGCACATGGGAAATGCAAGATGCCGTAGTACAGGGCTCCTGATCTAATTACGCCACTTTCTGTTCTTTGTGCATTAACAGCACACACCAAACAGGAAGCATGTTTTTAGAGTTCGTAAATTATTTTGATGCTTTTTGTAAGTTTCCGGAACCTTCTTTCGTCAAAAGTTGCACTCGTTTCACACACGATCAAGTGCAAGTTCATGCATTGCAGAATATTTCACAGGTAGACAGTCGGCCCAGGTTTTAAATCGCGATCCATTTGAAACTCCTGAACACATTCAGGTGCAAACACACCTTAATGCTCCCCATCGCTTGGTGCGCGGGCTGTCTAGCGCCAGGCCCGATTTGGACGTCCAGGCACTGTTATGCACTAATCCCTGCATCTTTCAGGACATGTAGTGAGTTGTCTTTTTCCCCTCGCCATACCGTCTACTTAGCGACAGTTAGCTAGACATGCAAAGGAAAATAATAAGTGAAATTTTACCACACGAAAAGGCAACATGAATTAGATAAAAAGCGCGGGTTGGGGATTTTCCAGCAGTGGCAGCTCCCGCTCACATTGAAGGAAAGAAATGAACACGAACAGGACATTTAATACGCAGAGCTGATAGGCGGTGGCCTCTGCGTGTGACACAAGAAGATCGGGGTAGTACATGACGCTAAAGCGTCAACGGGTTCCTTCAGAGGCCGGAAGTCCGCAGTGTGTATCACTTCGCCGACAAGGACACTCCTTTTTCTCTCAGCATCTCATAACTCTTAGCCTACTCTTCAGAGCACATTGCGATATCATTTGCAATCGCTCCCGCGCAAGTCCTCCTTCTCTACCGCTCAGGTTCTGTCGACATGCTCGTATTGCGAAAGTGGTCATTCTGTGCTTAAATTCACAGATCGCGGGGAGTCCTCGCACCACAACTGGCGCAATGGCGCCAATGTTAAGCGGATGCGCTACTACCCGGTCAGTTGGGTCAGTTGGAACAATCATTAAGTTAACTGTGACCTGCCATGGTGCTCAGTTTGCTCACAGTCCTGTAGGCAGGCTATACTGACGTCACAAAGTCACGCAACCTAGATGACACGTTGGCCACCTGCTTTTCTGGAGACGCCACGTCGCCGACGCCAGTGCTGCTGTTGAACGGAACTTTTAACGCTGTCGCGTTAATGCAAATACAAAAGCATCATGGGCAGCCTCGAACCTCGTGCATTACTGAGCTGCAGAAATCTGCCGGGATAACACGGCCGTAATTGTCGCTAAACAGGAAAAACAGGAGTCAATTAGGAAAGGTTTAGTCGAGGCAACTGGGATGACGATGACTTCTGTCAACAATATTGATGTTGTTGATGGTTGATGTTGACATTTTGTTGATGTTGACAGTTCTGTTAAGAGCAACTTAAGCGTACCTATGCGAGAAACCGGTTTGCTTCACGCTTAGTAACGACACTAGCTGTTGGATGGCGCCACCTTAGCGCTGCAGGCCAACCCACGAAAATACTACGTACAAACGGGTGTAGTGTTGTATTGATGCTACACATTTTATTGGACGCACTAGGTTACTAACTATTGGCTACAGTATGTGAACGTTTTCAAATGCTGTGTCAACGGCACTAAATAGGCGATAAGAAGACAAAGAGCTCATTAAAATGAGCATTTCGCGATGTGCAGTCATAGACAAAAGTTAACTCGATGTGTGGTCGCGAAAAAAAAAATGTATGCGATCGAAAAAAGGAGGCCAATAAAAAGCACTGAAGAATTAGGGAACAAATGTGTTCCAGCCTCTGGAACAAAGCCAGCTGACAGACCAGAGTGCAAACAATTTTTTTTTTCGCGAATTCGCATTCCGCAAACTGTTATGCATGCCTGTGCGGTCGAGTCCGGATATATCGAATTATTGTTTATAGCGAAAAGTCAGAGCATCCCCTTGAAATTCTCATGCACAATCATGGTGCTATTGTTCGCGTATATCGGACTCGCGTTCAGCAGAGCAATCGATATATAGTGTCTAAAAGCGGGCCGCATCCATGCAGATAGCGTTTTCCTAGCGGCGCTATTTAAACCGGACACGGATCAAATGCCCAGCCCTGGGCGCCTTCTGACAGCGCGGGGCCTGTGAAACCTCGTGGCGATGTGAGCGTGGTGCGTTGAGGGTGACCTAAGGTCTTTTGTACTTAATTCCATCCACATTGTTGCCAGGCGGTGAAGCCAATCTAACTACACCCATTCGGCTGTCCTCGCCTGGCGGCTCGGATGCCGTAGGCGTTGCTGAAACCAGCTGTGCCTTAGTTTTAACGAAACAACTGTGTTTGCAGTATACCGCTGACAGGATAGGCATTTTATAATAGGCAGTGAAAAGTTCCAAAGCATCGTCCGTTGCGCCTTAGATGAGAAACAGGTTAGGCCTAGCAATGCCTTACCTGCGGACGCCACGTAGCTGCAAGAATACGTCACCTGCGTGGGTGCAATGTATTCCTGCTTCTATAGGTTAAACAAAAGCTTGTATACTGCCCTTATGTGTCGAATTATCTATATTACGAGCTATTTTGCGGTCTTCTTCGAATTCGATTCCAGCACTGTATTTCCCAATTTTCTCAGGAGTACGATAAGACACCACCACTCCTTATGAGTTGCGGCATAAAAAGCCATGAGCACAAAAACTAATATTTTTAAATTGCTGCAACTGCGTCTGGTTCCGCTATGGTATATGGTAGTGCTGACTGGGAATATTCTATCTCAGATGGCGAGGAAAGATTTTAAAGGTTACGAAAGCATACATAGTTACTGCGTTGGTGTGCATGACCTTCTTCTATAGTTTTTCTTAAGAACATGTATTGAGTTTCTTTAGTTTTTTTTTTTTTGAACAGCTTGCAATTACGACAGTATAAAACAACTGGCGGCCTCTATTGGCCGTCAGGGAACATTGATGGGGATGTCGGTGTTGAATTCCTGGGCTTGTAGATTTAAAATCAGAGAAACTTCCGACTCAAGCGTCTTCCAAGCCAATTTATCCTTAACCGATTATATTCTTTTACCGCGATTAGTTTAGGCTGTTTTATTTATTTTCGCTTTTTATCGGTTTATCGGTGAGACACAAATCAGACATGCCACGATCTTCGCTTAGCGATTCAGCCTAAGCTTAATTAATTAAAAAAACAGCGCATGTAACTAGGGCGCAGACAAAGAAGGACGACAGCGCTCGTCCTGTCTTCTTCTATGTCTATGTACTAGTTGCATGCGCTAGTCTTTTAATTAATGATGACACACCCACTAGCCCAGCTT